>PVIC010009216.1:0-46110 GCA_004025085.1 Thryonomys swinderianus | reverse complement strand
GAGGATATACTAATAAGTGAAATCAATAGATCACAGATAGACAATTTCCGGATCTTCTCTCTGGCATGAACACCTGTAGATGCAAATGAGTTCTAGAAAGTAGGACAGCTTTTATAGAGTGGAATATTTCTATAGGAAACTTGGTGTGGGAATGTGATGAGGGGAAGGAATAAATATGATACAGAAAGAAAATAAAAGACCATGTATAAAGGGAGGAGGGGGGAGTGGGTAGGGATATGGGTAAAAATGAGAATTAACTTGTGTCATATACTGGTACAAATTTCCCAATGTTATATGTGATTTTGAGATGTATATAAATTGTACCAATAAACAATTCAATTAAAAAAATAAAGTTTGGAACCATTTCCAGGGCTTTATTCAGGAAAACCCTTTGTAGTTCACTGTTTCTAAGTGTGGATGGGATGGCATTTTATATTTTAAATGTTTAAAGATACAACAAGCCAATGACCAAATAAGCCTTATTATACCCTGTAAATATTTATTAAGAACCTTTTACATGTGACAAACAATAGATATTGCCTTCTTTTGGAGTTTATAGCTAGGAGAGTTTTTTTAAACTTTTTTTTTCCTTTTATTCTTTTCAGATTTCCTAATTATAAAACCAGTATGCTTTTCTCTCCTTTTATTCTTGGCTCCTTATTCCCTGGATAAGAATAGGAAGTGCAGTAGGAAGTGCATGTGCTGAAAGTGTGCAATGAATGTGATAATTTGATATATGTATCATTCTTGTAATGATTTTCACAATTAAGCTGATGAGAACATCTATTCTACCATATTTTTTATTGCATTAGGGCGTAGGGAGAGCATTTAAGATCTGCTTTCTTAACACATTTCAGATAAACACAGCATTCTTGAGAGTCAGTGTCCTTGGAATTTACTCCTTTGAGAACTGAAAAGTGTTGCTGTTTGGCCAGTATCTTCTCACCTTCCGGCTTTCTCTGTGACACCAGCTCCAGCCCATGGCAGCCATTATTCCACTCGGTCTCTGAGTGTGAGCTCTCTGGATTGTAATTTATGAGTGAATATGCAGCAGTTGTCCTTCTGCGCCTGGCTTATTTTACCTAGCATGATGTTCTTCAGGCGTATTTATGTTGCTGTGAATGGTTTCAAAAAGTGAAATAATACTTGTTTCTGTACATATATTTGCTTGGTCTATTTTTCCCTTGATAGGCACTGAGATGTATTTTTTTTATTTTTAATGTTGTGAATGATGGTGTAATGAACAGAGAAGTATGGATTCTTCTACATAACAATTTTATTTCTTTTGGCTGTATATTCAGAAGTGTTATTACTGGATTATATGGTTATTTTTCTTCGTTGAGAAATCTCTGCACTACTTTCTGTGATGTCCATACCAATTTGTATTTCTAGCAAGTGGTCCATTCCCCACAACACAATTTGCCAGACTTTTACCTCTTTTTTAAAATATATTAGTCACTGTCTCTTTATAGTTTTGATAGATATTTTTACAATGACTAATAATGTTGATTTTTTTCATAGACTTTAACTTTTTATATTTTCTTTGGGGAAATATCTATTAAGGTTTTAGTTTGTGCTAGTGTTACAAAATACCTCAGACTGGTAATTTACAAGCAACAGAAATTTATTTTTTACCCTTTTGGAGGTTGGGAAACTTAATATTAAGTGTTTAGTGTCTGATGAAATCCATTTTGATGTGGAGTCTCCTTTTACATTTTGACATGTTGGAAGAGAGGACACCGAAGGAAAGAGGGCAAATATTATAGCTCACATAGTAGAAATGCATAAGAAAAAAACCTTGTCTATTTCTGGAACTCTTGACAGTCATTATTTGACCTGATACATGTTTGTGATTTTATTTTTATGTTTTTTGTTCCATTTGTGTATAAACTTGTTTAGTGCTAGAACCATTCCATTTTGGTTACTACAGCTATCTAATATGGATTGAAATCAGGAAAAATATGATGCCTGTATATTTTCTTTGAACTGAAGATAAGCTTTTTTGAATTTCTTTGAAAAGTTCATTTGTGTTGTATTAAGTGTATCATTTATGTTGGGTAATATTGATATTTTAACATTACTAATTGCTCCAGTCTATGAACATGGGATACCTTTCTGCTTACTGTGTTCTCTTCAATTGCTTCAGTCTCTTACGGTTTTCAATGAATAGACAATTCACTTCACTTATTAAACTTAATTTCAAGTATTCTCTTCTGACACTGATGTAAATGGGATTTTTTTTCAGTTTGTTGTGAGGATATAAAAATGCAACGGGTTTTTGTATGTTGAATTTTGTATCTTGCAGCTTTATTAAATTAATGTTGAGATTTTTCTTGGGCTCTGGGATTTTCTGAGTGTAAATGATGTCTACAAACAGAATTTCATTTTTCAAATTTTGAAGGCTTTGATTTTTGTTTGTCTAAGATTTGCAACACTTTGTTAAATAGAAGTGGCAGGAGTGGATACGCTTGTCTGGTTCTTGATTACAGAGGAAAAGCTTTTAGTTTTTTACTTTTGAATGTATTAACAGTATGCTTGTCATATAAATCTGTTTATATTAAGGTATTTTCTTTCCATACCAAATTTGTTGAGGGTTTTTAAAATGCATGGATAGTCAATTTTATCATGCTTTTTTTCTGCTTGTTTTGTGATGATCATATGGATTTTATCTAGGATAATTATATGATGCAACATGTTAATTCATTTGTGTAAGTAGAAGCCTTCTTGATTCCTAGTGATGAATGTTGATCCTGGTGCTTGATCCTATGATACTTTTAATATACTGTCCCATTTTGGTTGCTGGTGACTTGTTGAAGATTTTTGCATCTATGCTTACTAGGGATATTGGTTTGTAATTAATTTTCTTTCTCCCTTTTTATTTCTTACCATTGTTCTTCTTATCTTTATTTGCTTTGCTTTAAGATTAAAAAAATGTCTGACTTTTGAAAATCTGGTTATGATGTGCCTTAGGATATTTTTTAGTTTGAACTTATTTACTATTCTTTAAGCTTTGTACATACAGTTGTCTATCTCTTAAAATTTGGGAAATTTTCAGGCAATATTTGTTTAAATAAACTATTTTTATCCTCCACTTTCTCCTTTGGAAGTCCCATATTTAATCTGTTTTCTTGGTAGTGTACTTTTGTTGGGTAAATGGTAATAACCCAGGAAAGAACACGTCCATCCTCAGTTGGGAGGTTCTGAGTGGAAACTGTTGCTGTAACACCAGAGGAGAACCTGAGTCCAGTTCCTTGAGCTGGGTCTTTTATGGAGAGGGTAGGGAGTTAGCATAATGGGCTTAGTTGGGGTGATGTGAAGGGGGTGGTCAAGATTGGAGGAGCAAGGATGGCTGAGTGTACGACTATAGCAACAAACACTGTGACCTAGCAGGTGGAGCAGGTGTATTGTAGCTATGCATTGTTCTTTCACTGTGTGGCTTGGTGCTACGGTCTGTAGAGACAGATTATGACTGTTCATGGAGCTCAGCACCTGGGTAGCTGGGGACAAACATGAATTAGAGCTATCATTTCCAAAGTGTTAAGAATCATACAGAACAGACAAGGTAAATTTCTGGGTATGGGAGCTTGAGTCTTCATTGAGCTGCTTCCTGATGATTGAAGGTGATGTGATGGGGCAGGAGGGGGTGACAGGAGGGGGTGATGATGGCTACCTGAGAATTGAGCCAAAACATCTGTGTTTGGATGAAGATAAACAGGATCTGAAGGAAACAAGGCAGAGTATTGAAACAGTACAGGACCAAGAAGGAGTAGAAGCCAGGACCTCAAGGAAGTGGTCACCTAGCCAGGAAGGTCTGGGAGAGGCCTGATTTTGTCAGGTGGTGGCTTTGATCATGCTGCCTTTTGGTGTCATCTTGTATGAGTCTCGATTTGTTGGTGCAGAACCAACAGATCCCTTCTGCACAGACTATAGAGATGCAGAGCTCACCTGCTTACAGCAAGCTTGCTATTGTATTTTACATTGTTAGGGTTTGTTTCTTTTTTTAAATTAAATTTCTTAATTTGTACATTGTTTCTCAATTTCACTTAGTTTTATCTATTTATCTGTATCACCAAATTTATTCAGGATAATATTTATTTTTCAGATAGTACATATAATTCCATTTTGAATGTCAACTTCTGAAGCTTTACTATATTCACATGCTGATATTATTTTTACTGGACTTGTTATATCTATGTAGTTTCATGTTGATGTCTGCACATTCAAAGGAGAAAACACCTCTGCCAGTCTTTATAGACTATTGATGGCAAATGAAAGCATTCTTAGATTGATTGTCTGGCAGATGGATTGTGTTTGGGATGATCATGAAGTAGGACTGGAAACAGACCGTGGAGCTACTGCTGGAGCTACAGTGGTGTGGGGGTTGGTGAGCTTATTACCACATACATAGGTAGATGCATCTCTCTCTGGTTCTTGGGAATTTTCCTGTTGAATCTTAGGTTAGGTGTGTTGACTGACTCTGTGTTACTACTGAGAGGGGCTAAGCCACACAGCTGCTTTTCTTACCTACAGCTATATGAAGGTCTGTGGGTCTAACTATGCCACAGAGCAACATGCATTTTGAGTTCTTGGAAAGACAAGATTATTCTTGATGGTAGTTGAACAAAGCTGAAGATGGGATACTATGATACTTCAAATCTGTAGTTTGGCATGGGAGGGTAGCTCAGTGATAGGACATTTGCCTAGCATGTGTTGGGCCCTGGGTTCAATCCTCAGCAGAGGGGAAAAGGAGAGATCTATTTTTAGGCTTGCCTTTGAGAAGACAGGTGTGTATGTCCTTCCTGGTAAAGAGGGAGGCCAAACTGTTAAGATGAAGCTACGAAAGAAACTCAGTTATAAGTTTGTTTCAAGGCCTTCTGTGGAACTGACATTGGCAGTCTTATCCTTTGAGATACAGATAGGTTTATTTGTCCTAGGCCCCTTGACTGATGTTCAGGTGCCAGCAGCAAAGTGAAATGGGGCTGTAAGTAAGGTCATGCACAAGGCTATTTCCGTGTCAGTAGCATGACCACCACTGGTAAGCTTTCCTGCCAAGAATATGTCATCCTATCCCTTTAAAACCAAGCTTTCACCAAGGGTTCTCAACCTTTAATTTAGATCTGCAGTGTCTCAGACGAGCACTTTCATTGATGGTTAGTTACCAAATTATTGTTGTTGAGGAAGGATACAACCTGAAGACCCCCCCATACTGCTACTTACTGGCACTGCCTCCCTTTCTTGACAGATTGTAGAACAAGCTCTCAAGATGCTGATCCGTTATAGCTGTTGTACGTGGTGGAGACCTGATGTTGAAGCAGAAACCTGAACACTGAGTAGAAAATGCCATGTGTCAGTGCAGTGAACAAGACCATGGAAGACATATAAAAGGCAAGAAAAATTATATGCTTTTCAAGAATTAGAAATCCATTTTGGAAGGAAGTTTGTGGGTGAGGAGGTAATTGACAGAGATAAGATTAGATGATTAAGGCCTGCTCTGGTTTCTGTTATTAGAAAGATGACAAACATAGTTTATCAATACAAATCCTTCATGCTATTTAAAAATGGCAGATATGAGGCATGAAGAATATTTTTCTTTTCACTGCCTGATTTTCCTTAGGTAACTCTTGACTTCTGTTATTTCCCGAGTTCACAAGGTGGAGCTTTTGCTTTGAACTGGTATCCATGTCCATAACGTATTTCCTTTTCTAGCAAAATGAGAAACTTCATGGCATGTCTTTAATTTCTACTGAGAAATTTATTATTCTCAGAAGAAAATACTTGGAGGGGAGCAACATTAGGAGCAGTGGATTTATATTTTCATCTTGAAACACACTTAAAAGCCTCATGAGGCAGTAGAAATTCTCAAAAGAGAATTATAGAAATGAGGAAGAAGTAGGACTCTTTCCCTTTGAGGTAACTTTGCTAATGTGTTATCTGTGGAATAGTTAGTTTAGCATTTTGTTTTTAAACATTTTTTCTTTAAATGGGGTTCACTTCATTACATGGTTCATTTAGGACTTTCTATCTTCACCCAGAGAGATTCCTAAGTACACTATGGTTTCTGTAGTCAGTCACTATCTCCATACAAGCACAGCTAAATCTGAGAAATTCTTATGTTGAAAAATTTTTCCTTGCTCTAATTGTGGTGTAAGTTTAGAAACAGTTCATGGAACTGTTGGTAACTAGAAAGATGATAGCAGTGTTCTTGAATGAACAACTTAGTTTGAATGTCTAGTTTTAGGTGTTTGATAATATGGTTGAAAACATACAAGATAAATGAGTGAATTGAGATACTCCACTTTGAGTTAGAGTGCTTATAGTCTTTAGTTACAGGGCTTTAGAAAAATATTGCATCATCTCAGCTTCATGTTTCATAAGTCTAATATTGCGGTAATACTTGAAAATTTCATTTTCTTACTGTGTATTTTGTTCTATATCTATTTTATAGGTATTAGTTCATTCAATTCTCATAAAAATCTGTGATGTAGAATAATTATCTCTATATTACAGATTCAGAGACTAAGGCATAAAAGGGTAAATTTACCTTTTAAGGTCATATGTGGGTAAGAAATATTAATCTTATCACCTGACTAGGTTTTAAAATGGAATAAAAATTAACATTTATAATCACCCTCCACTTATCATTTAGATAAGGTGTGTGATTAGTTACTGTAAGACAACATAGCAAGAGCGTAAGTCATTGCTTCTTGAGATAGGTAAACACTTTGCTAATGTGCAGTGCAGAGTGGTTCTTCAAACATGAACAATGTAAGATACTTTTGTGGTATAGATTCTGGCCTGTGAATTGAGCTTAATGCTTCCATGAATGAGATATTAGGGTAGAGAGTGTATTAGTCAGATTTCCTATCACTGGAACAAAATACCTGATAGAATTTAAAGAGTAGAGATTTAATTTGGTTCATAGATTTGGGGGATTTATGGTCAGGAATATCATGGGAGAAGGGTGTGGTAGAGTACAGCTCCTTAGTTCATAATGACTAAGAAGCTGAGCAGGGAAACAGTGACAAAGAGGAAGATGTGAGGATCCAGGCTTAGACTTGAAGGCCACATCTTCAAGACCCACCCAAACACACTTACAAGTATGGTTCACCAATCCTCCTGGTGGATTTCAATCCTATACAAGCTGGCACTCTGCACACATTAACACTTCTCACTCCTTGTTAACTAATAAGTCTTCTTAATCTATACTTAAATCCTGAATAAAGAAAAGAGCAAGTTTATAATTTCACCTAACATAATACAAACATCCTAAAAAGAAGCAGAAACACAATCCCTTCCCAAAAGTTTTAGGAATGCTAGAACTTTGTAAAACTCCAAATCCAAGTGTTCCGTGAGACTCAAGGCAAACTCTTAGATGTAAACTTCTAAAAATCAAATACAAGTTACATAAAACCATGGTAAAATGGTGGAGGTAAACATTCACATTCTAAAAATAGTGGAATAGAAAAGATTTATTCAAGAGAAGAACAAAACCTAACAGTGAAAACATTAAATCCTGTAGCACCACAGCGAGCATTTGGGCACGTGGTTATATAGTATGTATTCTCGGGGTATCCCTTCCCCCAGTATGGTCTTGCTAGTGGTACCCCACAAATCATCTATCTGAGGTTGGCTCTACTCAGGATGTGTAGCTCTCTTCAGGAGGTATTCTATTTTCTTGCTGATTGATTTTCTGTGATCTTGACTTTAAACTAACTTGTGTAGGTTCATTCACTGCCGTTTTGGGGGTATCTTTGACTTGTCTCCCAGGCCTTTCCTTGAAATCTGGATGGAAGCTTCCCTGATCACACATTGTACACACTAGTAAAGGCAGTGTCATGTGGACAACCCCACGATATGCTGTCAGTGAGAATTTCCAGGCCACCTTGGACCATAGCCACAGTAGGCTCTGAGTTCCTGTCTAAACTGTTGAAATGAAAATATAGAAATCAGTTTTTCTGGTGGTCTTTCTTTCTTTTTCAATTTTTTAAAAAAATTGAATTCTTTATTGGTACATTTTAGATACAGCTCACAATCACACTCAACAATGGGGAATTTCTACCAGTACATGACATGAGTTAATTCTCATTTTACTCATATCCCTACCTACCCTAAAACCCCTCCCACCCCATATATATGTATGCTTTCCTTTCCTTTTTAAATTATATTTATTCTTTCCCCTCATTACCTTCCCCTATCGCTTTTCCATTGAATATTTCTTATTTCACAAAATCTATCCTATATTCTAGAACTCACTTATGTCTACAGGTTCTTACCAGAGAAAAGGTATGATATCTACACATCTGTGACCTATTTATTTCATTTATGAGTATGTCCTGAAAGTGCATCCATTTGAGCATAAATGATTCAATCTCATCATTCTTTTTGGCAGAGTAATACTCCATTTTATAAGAAAACCACATGTCTTTATCCAGTGTAGAGTTGATGGGCATTTGGGTTGTTTGCAAGATTTAGCTATCACAAACTGAGCTGCTATAAACATGGGTGCACATATGTTGCTGTGATAGGAGTCTTGTAATTCTTTTGTGTATATCCCCAGTAGGGGAATAATAGCAGGGTCAAATGGGACCTCTAAGCCTAGTTTTTTGAGGAATCTCCACACTGATCTCTATGAGGGTTGTACTAGTCTACATTCCCACCAACAGTGGAGAAGGGTGCCTTTTTCTTCACAAACTCTCCAACATTTGTTGCTGCCTAATTTCAAGATAGCCATTCTTTGTGGAATGAGATGTAATCTCAGTGTTATTTTCATCTGCATCTGTCTAATGGCCAGTGATGTTGAGCATTTCTTCATATACTTATTAGCTGCTTTTCATCTTCCTCTTAAAAGTGTTCATTTCAGATGCTCATTTTTTAATTGGGTCTTTAAATTTGGGGGACTGATTTTTTTAAAGCTCTTTATGTGTTCTAGATAGTAGCCCTTTGTCTGAGGAATTACTGGTAAAGATTTTTTCCCATATCGTAGGTTGCCTTTTTGCTCTGCTCGTGGTTTCATTTGCTCTGCAGAATCTTTTTACTAAGATAAGATCCCATTTGTAGATTTCTTCTGCTAGAGCTCATGCTATAAAGGTTTTGTTCATAAAGTGTTTCCCTAAGTCAGTGTCTCCAAGAGTTTTACCTAACCTGTTTTGCAGTGGGTTTGGAGTTCCTGCTTTAATATTTAGGTCTCACATCCACTTTGATTTTAGGTTAGTACATGGTGAAAGAGATGGATCTAGTATCAGTTTTTGGCAAGTTGAAGCCCAGTTTTTCCAGCACCATTTGTTAAAGAGGCTATTTCTCCTCCACTGAGGACCAACATCCACAGTTTAAATGGAAAGGGTTAATTTGTTTTGCACTTGTGGGTGCCATTACATTGTAAGATGGCTCTAAGGCAGAAATACATAGATCAGAAAAATTGCTTAGTTCATGATGGTTGGGAAACAGAGCTGGAAAACAGAGGAAGGGGTGAGGGTCCAGGCATAGACCCAAGGGCCATGTATCTGTTACCCATCTGGATGGACCCAGATTTACTAATCTCAGGTATACCCAAAGTCAGTCAAGTTTACACTCTCCCCTAACTGCCACAGAGAAGAAATTGATGAATTTCTACATAGTCTCTGTGGGAAGAGATTGGTATCACTTTAAACAGTATGATAGCATATTGATCTATTAGATCTTAGAATTTGTCGTGTATATAGCTTTCTATTTAAAATGTAGTGATTGCTTCTGTGAGTGATGTACTAGCTTAATTAGAATGAACAGGGGAAATAGTATAATTTTGGACACTTCTTAGAAAAGAAGACCTGAGTTCCTTAAAACTGACATATGAATGAAAAATGTCTCATATAGTGCAGTGAATTAGGCAGAAGAGGCTACCCACAACGAAAGACAGTGAACTATTTTTTTTTTTTTTGAGACAGGGTCTCGCTTTGTAGTTCAGGCTGGCCCTGAGCTCACTATGTAGCCCAGGCAAGCCTCAAACTAAGCGATCCTCCTGTCTCTGCCTCTCAAGTGCTGGAATTACAGGCATGAGCCACCACTCCCGGCACTGTGGTATGTGGTATTGATGGCTGGTGGGCGTGAGTCACCACGCCCAGCATTGTACGTTGTTACCAGGGATCGAACTCAGGACCTTTCACTTGCGAGGCAGGTGTTGGAACCACTGAGCTAAATCTCCAGCCAAGACAGTAAACTTTCATGAGTTCCTACACATCCCTGAGGTATTAGCTTCCATGGAATTTTCTAAAATGTTCTTTTTTTAAAAAAAAATTTTTTTTTCTTTTTGAGATAGGGCCTTGATTTGTAGTTCAGGCTGGCCCTGAGCTCACAATGTAGCCCAGGCCCACCTCAAACTCACAGCAATCTTCCTGTCTCCGCCTCCCAAGTCTGAGATTACAGGCGAAAGCCACCATGCATTGGTGTAGGTGGTTACTGGAGATCAAACTCAGGATCTTGCTCTTGCCATGTAGATGCCAGAACCCTGAGTTGAATCCCGGGCCTGCAGTATGTTCTTTTAGGTATCTTTTTCTCAGACTTGTAGACTCTTGGCCTTTGGATCTATGATTCTGTACTCCACTATAATTCACCGAAGAAAGAAAGTAAACCATTGTGAAGATGTTTCAGTGCAAATTTACCCTAGGTTTACACTATTCTGCTCACATTTCATTTACCAGAATTCAGTCACATAACTCATTCTAAATCAAAAAGAGGGTGGGATTGTAACTCAACTATGCCAATGAGAAAGGGAGAAATACTGTAGAAGACAAGTCATTAGTATGCTGTAGAGAACTAGGCTAAGTAATCAGGATCAAATATTTGATTACTATTGTTGATCATATTTATTTTCCTATTTATTCCTCATTCACCTCTAAGAGATGAGACATTCTTACCATTTCCATATAATTTGCAGATTCCAGCTGTGGAAGAAATATACTTCCTCTCTCCGTGGTAATAGAATGCAGCTATGCCCTGTGCTTTAGCCAATGAGATGCAAATTACGCACCTTTTGGCAGAAGCTTTAAGAGGCATTGATGGTCTGGCTGTTGCTCCTTTCTCTGTGCCATGAGAACATCATGTCGCAAGCTGTTCCTTCAACCTGTGTTTTGCAATGAGAAGACGCGAAGAGCAGGGCCAACCAGGACTGAGTGAAGTGGGTTACGGCTGCAGCAGCTACAGCCAAACAACTTCTACTATGTAATAAGAACAAGACATGGAGGCTTGTTCCTGTGAGCCCCTGGTGATTTGGAGTTACTTCTTTTTATCAGCAAAGCTTACCAAAATGTTTCCTTTGGCACTCGAATAAGATCATAAAAAGTTGTAGCAGCTGATAAGAGATACAAACTGAAGATCTCTTTCTTACAGCTGACTCATAATGCATAGTTTGGTTTGAGGTACACATAGCGCTTTGTACTTTCTAATATTCATCCACCTAATTGTGCTGTTTTCCTTCTGCTTCTGGCTATGATGAATTTTTCTAGCAATAACATCAGTTAACTGTAAAGATGTAAACATGTTGCTGTTATATCTGAGTAGTTATACTTGGAGTATGTGCATGCACTCAGGAAAGAGTGCAAAAACTTTGAAGAGGGCAGTGGTTATAGGCAGTCTTCCATTATTTTAATAGCATATACTGAATATGAAAAGCCAACTTACAAGTCAGGAGAATGGTTACATTTTTAACAAAGGATGTCAGACAGGGCATAGGAGGGGTGTGTAGAGCAGGAAACTGAGAACTGCTGAGCAAGGAATGACACAAGGAATCACAGTGGGTGTCTGGGACAGTAAGTACCTTACAAAACTATGTGGAATATCAAGGTGCTTTACCCAGAGTTTCCCTCTTTACCTATTGTTGCCAAGTTTGTAGTATTGTTTGAAGTTACAAAGTGATAAAACTTGGATAGTAGAAGAAATTTATTACTTGTGGGTTACTGGCACAAAGTTTGGCTGCCTGCTAGGTCATCTTATTGACAATGCATTTAATTTGAATAGGAAGCTCTTCTGACATTGGGTTGATTTTAAGTTACACTGTGGGTAATACAAGAAGTAGATCATTTTAATGGTTGAAAATGACGGAAAATTTAAGTGGCTTACATAGTACAAAGTAAAATTTTTGGACACTTCCCTGAACATGCCAGAATCAGGTTTCAGGTGTGGTTTACATGGAGGTTTGGTTAATAATCTCTTGGTGATTTCCTCAGCTCTCTCTTTTATCACGCATCTGCGCTAGGCACAGGCTGCTAATCCTCATGTTCGCATTATGATTTCTAGCAATGATTGGGGCAAATACTGCTGTTTTGGAATCTAGAGGGAGGAAGACTTGCTCCCATAATTAGCTTTTAAAAACGCTTCAATTTTACTCTTATTATTCCCACTACAACCTGTTGGGGGGGAAACGCAGGCATCCATTGGCCTTGCTGATTTTTGAAAGATTCACTGTGATAAGCTTGTATTCTTTGACAAGTTGTGTTGAAATGACATGGACGCCACACAATTGATGGAGGAGATATTCAAACATTTTAAGGTCGAGAGCAGAGTAGAGATAGGTCATAGGTCAGGAACTGATGCGTGTTCTCTGTTAGATCACATGTTCTCTGTCACCAATTAAATCTTCCAGCTGATCAAAAGAAAGGCAACAATTGTGGGCTTCCAAAACAAATAAATTGATTTTGGCCCCCCATATGTTATCTATCAGTATAAGAACTTGGCTAAGTTTATTAGGTGACTTTCAGTATTTACATCTGTAGAAAGAAAGGAGTGAGCTTTGCTTCTTCCCGAATATCAATGCTTTCAGACCTATCACTGATTTTTATAGAGAAATAGATACTGTCTTAAATGCATTTAGCAGTTATACAATGCATCTTAATTTAGGGAGTATGAAATAGTTTGTGATAACAGTAAATCTCAGATCTCAGAAGACAGTAGTAATGATGATGAGATTTGTTTTGAGGATTAGCGAATATGGAGTCAGGTAAGCAAGAAAACATTTATCTTTCTTGGGCTTGGTTATTTTGGTATATGGTTATTATTCTGGACTCAGTCTTTAATTTTTCTCAAAGTTGACATGGTTCTTTGAACTGTCTTGTGTTTCCACGTGTAAAATGAATGGTCCAGGTAGGGTATCTAGTGCTTCTTCTACCCATGTTAGAGCTATGAATTTTGGCATTGATCCATGTTCCTAGAACTAAACAGAATTTGAATAGCATTTGAGATTTAGGGGGAACATGTCTGAATGTTTAAGCGAATGGTGTTTTCCTTTTAAATTATACACAGCCTGAAGACCTATGAAAACCCAATCACCTCTGCCTGGTTGCAAGATTGTTGGTGTGAGGCACTTTAACTTTTAACAAATGAATGTGGAAAACTTCCAGTACATCTCCCACTATAACTTATACTGCAGAGGACAAGGCTGAGCAGAAAGGCCATTGAAATGAATGAATTTATTCACACTGTTCAATTATATCATCTCTTTCAGAAAAGTAGATTTGTTGTTAAAGATTTTGATTATTCACCCCTTTTTTTTGCAAGAGGCATATGTTGCTCATAAAAACAGCAACATGTAAGTTGGTAAACCAGTTAAAATTTGAAAAGAATCTGTAAATTACATCCAAGACAGTTTTCCACAGAACTGTAATTAAAAAAATAAAAGTTTGCCAAAGGCCACTCTTAAGAATTTGACTATTTATCACTAAAAGTTAGTTGTAAGAAAGAGAATTATTCATTTACCTTTGTTTCTTTCTCTCTCTCTGTTTAGGATGGATGAGTATCTTTCTGTGAAAAATGTGAGGCCTTATGTCTTCATATTTTTTGCTTATAATGAGCCCTATCTTCCAACCACAGAGTGTTAGGCCCTTCAAAAAGTAGAATTAATACTTTGATGCAATTATCTATCAAAAGTGTAATCAAGGAGCAATTTTCTAAGGACCATGAGCAATACAATGTCGTAAATACTCCAAATAGCTTCTGAAGAGTTCATTCTTTTGGAAATGGAAGGGGGAAGAAAACAAATTACTTGTTCAAAATAACTGTGACAAGTCCTTTGCTAGGTATTTTTGTATAAAATTAATGAAGATCTTTCAGAATATTTTATATGAAATTATTCTTATTTTTGTCCAAAGAAGTAGAGTTTCAGATAGGATTACTGTGAATCTCAGAGGTGATAAATTTAAAAAATGATGAATATACATATTTATGATGCAACTAAGCTTATCTTTCTTAATTCACTGTGATAAAATGCATTGCGATAATCTAGATTTTCATTTTATGAAATTCTGCATTACTCATTATGATAATGTTATTTTAATACTTATATCATCAAGTATGCTCCCTGAAACTCACCATTCCTTGTTTCACTTAAATCTTAAAACAATCACTCAATATTATCTTTATTTTGGAGAAGAAGAAACAAAACTAGTTAGGAACATAGATTTTATTCTTTTCTCCATCCTGTAGCCAGAGATTTTTTTTTTTTTTTTTAGACAGGGTCTTGCTTTGTAGTTCAGGCTGGCTCTAAGCTCACTATGGAGCCCAGGCAAGCCTCAAACTCAGCAATCCTCCTGCCTCTGCCTCCTGAGTGGTGGGATTACAGGTGTGAGCCACCATGCCCGGCACTGTGTGGTATGTGGTATGTGGTATGTGGTATTGATTGCTGGTGGGCATGAGTCTCCATGCCCAGCATTGTATGTGGTTACCTGGGATCGAACTCAGGACCTTGCACTTGTGAGGCAGGCGCCAGAACCACTGAGTTAACCCTCTGGCCCAGATTTTTTTTTTTTAAGAAACAAAAATCTGATCATGTCACTCACTGGGGAAAAAAGTTTGCCCTCTCATAAGACTTTGTGTGGCCATCTGTGATGCTTCTCCCACCATTATACTTCATTGCCTGCAGATTTCTGCAATATGTCATGCTGACTCCCTCTGCAAGCAAGGTCTCTACTGCTCAGTCCATGCTCATCAAGTTCACTCACTTTTTTTCTCATTGGCCAGTGCTTGTGACATCATGATGGGCCCCTTCCTGGTCTGGTACAGGATTATGGCGTCTGCTTTCACTCATAGCACTTACTTGCTACCTTTTGCGATTTTTTTAAGGCAGGTACTAATCTTTCTATAATCCCTGCTGTCAAATTGATGGATTGATTGATTGATATTTACTGGGTGTTTAATGTTCTGTTCACTGAATGAGTGACTGGCTAGAACTGAATTTTTATCTGGTTCCAAAACCCTCACCATTAAGATACACTGATAAAAAACCAAAAAAACATAAAACAGCAGGATGATGGATGAAGCAGTAAATGTTGTGTTTTCTTTTTCCCAAATCTTGTAGATTTACCACAGTTGAGTGATAAAGATTATAGCCATAAAAGTCTTACCTGCGAAAAGAGGGTGGTTTCTTGAAAAATCTCTAGATAACTTTTGCCTGTTTAATTCCATAGCTCATGACTAGGTTTGAGAAAGAAAAGGTATGGAAAGGAGAATATATTGAGTAGAATTGAGAGAAGGACTTCAAAACTAATGACGCACCAAGGAGAGTTTGGCTCCTAAACAACAGGTTTGGATACTGATGTGCACTGTACTATATTCACCTCCAAACACTTGGCAATGATGACTGAGCTCTTTACAGATGATGAAAAGTGAGAAGGTTCATTTACAATTTGCTGTTGCCATGTAAAGCCCAAATCTGATAGAAGACTACTTGGGGCACTGCACGTGGGAGAGTAGGATCAGTGACCAGGAAGAGGGGCCTGAAGGTTTCCTTTAAGCCCCAGTGGGAACAAAGGGAACATCAGTATTTTTGCATGGAGCCCTGTGAGGCATGGGTTTGATGATGAGGACCAGGGATATAAGGACAGGCACAGATGGAAGGATGGATTTAAAGGTTGGAGGTCAGGCAGTGGGCACAGTGGGCCCTACAGATTCTAGCACAGTTGAGCAAAGGTGAGAGCAGACAGTTGAATGACAGTTATACAGACAAGCACAGCCATGACACAGCTGCTACATGTGCAGAAGTAGGATAATCATGGATTTTTGTCGTGACAGGCACAGACAGACAAAAAACTAAGAAAGAGATATCGCCCATCTACACCTCTGCTGGAAGAAATTTTCAAGTGTGTTTGAGTTGAACCTAGATTATAAAATGGCCAGGTTTATTTGGAATTGACCAGAGTATGTTTCCTTGCTTCAGGGAAAATGAAGACTGGAGGTAGAAATTAAATTGAATTATAGAAATACGTAATTTTTCACACCTGAATTTATGACATTGTACCTTTGACAATGTTACTGTTTTTTGTTTCCTCAAACATATTTTACAGTAATTAAATGGGATGATACATTTTATGTTGCATGAAATTAGTGTGGATAAAACACATTGTCCTTTCTTTAAATTCCAAAGAAATAATGCTTTGCCTTTAGTTCCTAGAATCTGTAAATCGTGTGATGGTGATTGCCTTCTTCTATTATTATACCAATAAGACAATAAGAACTGCATAATTCATGCAATGCAAGTTATTCAGCTTTCAAAAGTAAATTGCTCACAGAACAGGAGAAACACCACTTTTTATTATTTTCCCCTATAACCTGGTATTATTGCATAGAAGATAAACTGCCTGAAATTCCAATTTACCAAACCAGAATACTCTAATAAAAGCAAGATCTGTCAGGTGGCCAGATTTAGCCTTTTCATTAGTTTGAATCACTGGCAAATACAAAACTTTTATAACATAGCAATGTTTTCATTTCACATTCTGTTCCAAACTGTAACTGGGGAAAGTAGAAGACCTCTAGATCCAGTTTTGGTGTGTGGAACGTTGTCCATTTCATTGTTTATCAGTCTTTTTTTTTAATGCTTTCTCAAAACAGAATTGACCTTTGAAGGGCGGACCATAGATACCTGATACTTTGTTGAATATTCCTTGAAAGTAGTTCTACTTCTCAAGGTGTAAGAGGATTAGTATTAAAGGAAAACAATTGTCTTATCACCAGTCAATTTCATTTTGCATCTGAGAATTACTTGGAAGTCTGTCTTTTGTACCTTTTAGGGAAACTGAGTAGTCTAAAGTAGTTTCAATCAGTGTATGTTTTGTTTTATACTTTGTATTAGTTATTATTGTGTCAGTTATACCAGGGTAGGTTTTCTTGTTGAAGTATCACCAGTATGAGGTCAATATCCCATAATAAATAATAAAGCACCTTTAAGTTCAAAGAATAATAAACATTCTTTAAATAGAGCAACTTGGAAGGCTCAGTTACTTATTTTGAGTCTCCCTTGGTAATGTTGCCAGGATAATTTCCAAATAGTTGTACAGATGCTCTGGCAGATTGGACCCATTGGCTCTTCAAAATTGATCCAGGTTTTTATTTCATGTAAATGACTGAGGAGACCAACTGCATGAAATCAAAATTATGCTGTTCAAATCTGTCTAGTTTTGGCTCCTGATGAAAGAGATCCATTACCAAATTGAGCTGATATAAATTTGAGTTTTTTAAGAATTTTAATTGTCAGAAAAAGCTTATTTAAAAAACTGCTAAAAATTAGGCTACATTTTTTTTTTTGAGACAGGGGTCTCACTTTGTAGTTCAGGCTGGCCCTGAGCTCATTATGGTGCCCAGGCAAGCCACCGCAAACTCAGCAATCCTCCTGTCTCTGCCTCCTGAGTGTTGGAATTACAGGCGTGAGCCACCACGTCTGGCATTGATTAGGCTAAATATTAATTCTAAAATAATTTAAAGATTGCTTTGGGTCAGAAGTGCTTCACAAATTATACAAAGCTGAAGGGAGAGATTTGAGAATAGGTACTAATGTGCCAAAGGTAAAAGATAAATTCACAATTATCTGTATAAAACCTTCACATCTCCAACTTACATCCCAACAGCTTTCCTCCATCCCATTTCCGGTAGTCACACTGCTTGCATTTTCACTTACACAGGCGAGAGGAAATCCATCATCTTTCCCTCCCTGACTCTGATCTTCTTGAAAAGTGTAGTGATGGCAACTCCATCTTTTTCACTTACTTGAACTGAAAAGCTGTGGCACACGACACTTACCTTTCTCATACTTCCTAGAAGATGAGCCAAGCAGTCTTCACATTGTGAAAGCCAGTGGTGAATCAGAATGTGGCCTCTCTTCCCCACTCTATGCCATCATCACTCCCGGCACTCCCTGCAGTCATCTGCTCACTGGTTCTGTTTTCTGTTCTGTAAGTATATTCTCAACGTTGCTGTTGGAATGATTCTCTTAAAAATAAGATCAACTCCTTCCTTTGTCCAAAAGCCTTCCATGTTCATTTACATGGCCTCTTCCTTGGTACACCTGACTACTATTGGTATAAAAATGAAAACTGCTTTAAGTCAAATAACAGCATAGTTTATTAAAAATAAGTACATGGCCCAGGATGCTGATTTCAGTTGCCTTAATGACATCTTCCACCTTGGAAGAGGTTGCTTGAAGTTTCACAGTAAAAAATGTGACTGTGTGTTTCTGAAACACACAGATGACAGCAGAAAAAGGCACTGAGACAGGCTGTGCAAACTTTGGCTGTCTATCTGAAACATTTCATCTACTCACAATCAAAATACCATATCAGCCCAGGGAAAACAGTCTAGATGCTTCCATATCCATGTGGCTTCCGTAGAGAATTTGATTTTCTACTTCCTTTACATTGCCTTTTATTTTCTCGTAGAACTGAAGACATAAAATGTGCTATATCATTAACTTTTGGGGGGGATCTATTTCTCAATGCTAAATTGTAAGCACTATGAGCATAGGGATTTTTATTTTATCTGTCCCAGTGACATTGTCATAAAATTTTGTATTCATGTGTAATTAACCAAAAGGATTCAGAACTGAATCACTGGAAGGCCAAAGCCCAAGAGTTAAACTGCTTTATCATATTTTGTATTTTATCTTTGTCTTATTTTTCACTGGAAAGCAAGGAATGAAGTTGAGCTTAGGAGTTGCCTCAGTTCCCCACCCTTTCCTTGTAACTCTGCTAAACAATGGATAAATGAAGGCTTCTGCAGTTCCTCTGTGGGTTTGTTCCCTGTAATAAACGTTGGCATGTCTAAGACAGTGGGAGGATGGAAGGCTGTAAGATGTCATCTGAGATAGATTGAGTGAGTAGGAGGAAAAGGTGTTTTATGAGTAGTATACCTGGTAGACTGATAGAGCAGGCATTTTCCAAAAGTAGAGATAGATGACAATGGGGAGCAAAAGAGAGGTGATGTTGAGATCACTTCCTGAGAGTCATAAGATGTGTGAACAGAAATAATACTGATTAAGGAGAGGTGAAGGGGGAGAAGGCACTAGTACTCTACTCGTTGGCTAGGAAAAAGTTTCTGAAACTGGACCACATCTTGCCATGGAATAACAATAACTGCCAGAAAAGGGGGTGTTGAAAAGAAGTAGTAAGTTGAAAGACGATAGTGTTTCTCATTGTCATAATGACAGGGTGAATTTAGTGTAGTCTGTCATGAAGGAATAAATAGTTTATGTCAGAATCCTGAGGGTAGATCCTACAGGAAACCAGAGATACATAATTAGAGATAATCCTTTTCTCCTGGAGTTCAAAGGGGCATAACATTTGGCTAAATAAGCCGCCTTTTCAGGTTTCGTATATTTAGGAGCTTTATGAAGCCCAATTAATTTCTGTTCCTTTTATCATCCATATATTCAGCTGGAGCTGTACATATGACACACATCTGTATTATACTAATTTGCTCTACAATCGCAGAACCTCAGAAAATATCACCTTTGTAATTAATTCAGATGGATATTTTCATAAAATTAGAAAATGTTACCCCAACAAAAAGGCTTTTGAAAGAAAGGACATACTTAAGATGCTAATTAGAGTAAAATTACACCCTGCTCATGCTCTCATAGGCTAAATAGATGGCATTCATATTAGTACTTGTGAAAAATAGCCTTTTTGTATTAGTATCTTCATGCATTTTTGCATTAAAAAAGACTTTCATTTTTTTCTTCATCAAAATACTGTAGGTATGCATCAACCATAGATTCCTATCTTACGGACTTCCTCTAGGAAGAAATATTTTTATTTGCAGGGTATATTTTTTACTGTAAAATTAGCTCAGGCAAGTAATAATGAATAATGAAAAGCTCTGGAATGAAAGAGATGGGTGAAAAAATACTAGTTTGTATAAGTGTCCTAGTGAAGAAAAGCTAGAATGGATCATGTATTTTAAGTTGCTGGGCTGTGATATTGAGAGATTTATATTGACCATCAAGATCTGCTATTGTTATTAGATGGTGGATTTGAATAAGAAGATGTAGGCTGAAGAGAGCTGTGGGTGAAGCTCCTGGTGAAATGAGGCTTTTAGTGTAATGATTAAAAGTATATCATTTATAATCACCCAGATATATGTTAACTTTATTACCTTTTTCCCCAAAGGGTTTATGTCTCCTACAGTGATGGAATTAAGGCATGTAGCTAGAGAACAGCAGATGAGTTAGAGGACTGTTGAGATAATTTAAACTGCCTCTACCTCGTAATTATGGACCATGAAATACGGGCAAAAACATTCCCCTGAACCTGTCAAGGCATCATGAAGTTATCGATGTAGTGACAATGTTCAGTTGTTTAAAGAACACAGTTTTGTTTTACGCACTTCTGAGCCCACCTGCTGTTCGTTGACTTTGGGCTCCTTTGCAGATGTAAGAGAGAGAAATGACCTAACAGAGTTTGCAACCAAGTCCCTACAAGCCTACATCCTGCCTCATGGATTGCTTCCTACCCTTGCACTTTGAATTTCCACGATATATATCCTGGGTAATGCAAATAGAATTTATAATCATGACAAATGGCGGCACATGTTAAATAATAAAATGTGTGTATTCTACAAAATTTAGCCAAGTAACCCATAGGGTACCGTGTGTGTGAGGGCACAGAGGTGTTGAGTGGTGTGAACATGAAGCATGTGGTATTTGGCTGGACTGGCTAGAGCATACAGTGGCTGGGAAGTCACAGCAAGGTCTTGATCCACGTGGTTCACCTGCCTAGACCATGCTGAGTATGCTTATATTTGTGATAAAAGATTTTCATCATCGATTTAGATACCACAAGTCTCTGGAGAATATAAAAGCATCAAGGACTTCTCAGCCAAACCACGGAGAGGCTCCAGCACATGTGTTTTGTAAAGATCTTGAGGTCTACAAAATACAGCGAGAATTAAGAGCCACTGTACTGGTGAGAAGAAAAGCAGTATTGCATGAAATATGTTTCTTCATCTTTGGGCCGCTTCAAAATTACAAAATTCAGTATTTTATTTCCATTGGAGTGATAACTTGCTACTAGTTTATAGAGTGTGCAGTATGTTATTTCTAATGGCCAGGTTTCATTGTATAATTTAACTGTCTTTTTATGAGTGTTATTTGAGAAGAATAGCAATACTCCAGGGAAATCTTAGAAATTTGAGTTCTCTCTGGTGTTTCTGGGCTGGATTATCATTTTCCCAAGTTTTGATCCATGAATTTACTTTTTCAAGGCCTTAGCTCGACAAGAAAAGTGCCGTGTGGGAGCTGACATTCAGATAAAACCACTACATGTGTTTGTTTGAAGGTAATTATTGAAGTAAACATGGTTGACATTATTCTAGTGTGCCAGGTGCCGCATATATGTATGTACAAATATATGTGTCTTGGGAGCAACAATACTGTATATCCTTGGTGTATTAAAAAGTCAGCAAAGAGAAATACTTGATATTTACATACTTGAAGAGAAAAATTTAAACCCTTTCCATCTTTATGAAATCCTTGCAAAGCCTGCATTTGTGTGCACAAGTAAGTTCCATCTGTTGCACTTAGAGGAAAACAAACCTCCTCTTTATATTTGGAAAAACATGAGAGAAGTGAATGCACTTAGAGGTATTTATATAGATATTTATACTTACATATACAGAATATCACATGGTGTCCACAGTAATACATGTTCTCAAGTAATCTCCCTCATGAGCTTTTGGTAAATGATACATTCTCATTTCTAAACATTCTAAAAATGTACACTCAGCAATTGGATTGGTTGTGTTTGAATCTCAGATGTATCACTTAGTAGTTATATGACTTTGA
The DNA here is from genome assembly GCA_004025085.1 of Thryonomys swinderianus. Classification (NCBI taxonomy): domain Eukaryota; kingdom Metazoa; phylum Chordata; class Mammalia; order Rodentia; family Thryonomyidae; genus Thryonomys; species Thryonomys swinderianus. The sequence continues at coordinate 24,038 of PVIC010009216.1, read as the reverse complement.
GAAGTTTAATGAACATCACTGCTTAATGTTTTTGTGTCGAAAGCAGGAGTAATAATAAAAGGATAAGAAAGCATGTCCACATTGAGCTAGTGTATTGTGAAACATAACTGAGGTAATACAAAGTGTTTAGCGCCTGACAGGTGTATAGTGCTAAAAAAATGGCTAAGTCTGAAATAATCTAAAATGCATGGCAAGACAACATGATGCTTATAGGTCCATGTAGAATTTTCAGTTAAATGCATTTTTTAGAACATGTAAGAATTCTTGGCTTAGCTCAAAATGCATTTGCTTAAGTGCACACTGATCCTCAAGCTTCTTGCAGTGTTAAAATTTTTGCCTCCTGGCTTCTATTGGGTTGGAAATCTCAGTGAATACTCCATGATGAGCTCCATGGAACTTTTTGTGTACTCAGTTTCCTGCTTGCTGTACTTGTGAAGCTTTGTTACTTTCCAGTTGAGAATTTATTATCATGTAGGTCCTTGTTTTGTTAGCTAATTTTCTTCTACTATAGTAATGTCTACATTACTCCAGTAATTACATTATGACGGTAATCTATTTTACTCCTCTACTGTAGTAATGTTCACACCTGGTGATTCCATGGGAAGAGAAGAGACCTAAAGAGTGGCTGCTATTAAAAATCAGAAAAGTACCTATCTCTTGCATTTTTCACTCCAAATTTACTTCTTTTTGAATGAGACTTTTAGTCTTACCTAGATGTTTAGAAGTGCCCAGTAGTGTAGAAGTAAGTGTAGAAGTAGTAAAATAAAAGTTTGTAAATACCTTTCTGCAAAAATTCATGTGGAATTCTGGGAATGAATTATTAAAACAGTTCTGTGAGTGATACAGTATTATCTGTACTTATTCAGTGATTCAAAGGAGGTTGGAAGGAGACAGTTGTTAAAGGTATTAGGTTAGAGCTTTTGTACTTAAGTATTTTCAGACATCATTTTTCTGTATGATTTGTGGGTTTTATTTTGCTGTTTATTTAGTTACATACTTGGCAAATAAGTCCAAATTCTTCAACATCTTGTTTTAAGTTTTGAAGAAGTTGCTAGGATATGAGAGCTAGGAAAGTGAGTTCATTTTATACACTTAGTGGTGAAGTTGACAGTAAGGCATGCCCTCTAAATGACTTTTGGATTCAACCATCATATACTTCATATACTTGTTCTTGTACACTGGGTTGAAGGCAGACTCGGAAAGAAATGATAAGGAAATGGTTTGGTGCCCAAATGATCATTGGTATTGGTACAAATTCATGAGGGCTGTATGCATAATGGGTAAATACTTAACATGAAAAATCTAGATCAAGATATGTGCAAGTTCTGGATACATTAAAAGTAAAAGCAGTGGAATCAAACTTCATATAAATATCTTTTGAAGCTGATAAATACCATGCTTAGAAAGAGGATGTTAAACTACTTCTGAGCAGCAGACTGTCCTTGCTCCTTGGGGTGAGGGAGATGGGAAGGAAAAAGTTGGAAAAGATGCTTCTTTCTTGTGGTAGAAAATATCAGCATATTCATTGCTCTTTCATTGCATGCATTTCATTTAACTTTGTTATACTTCATATATTGTGGATATATTTAACTCATGAATCCTCATTTCATAATACCTAATCTCTACATAGTAGAAATTGCCCTTTACCTGAGAAAAGTACAGTCAGTTCATTTTAGATGCTCAGTTTTGAATTGGGTCTTTAAATTGGAGGGGGCTGATTTTTTTAAAGCTCTTTATATATTCTAGATAGTAGTCCTTTGTCTGAGAAACAGTTGGTAAAGATTTTTTTTCCATATTGTTGGTTGTCTTTTTGCTCTGCTGTTTTTTTTTTTTTTGCTATGAAGTAGCTTTTTAATAAGATGAGATCCCATTTGTTGATTTCTTCTGCTAGTTCTTGTGCTATAAAGGTTTTGTTCATAAAGTCTTTACCTAAGCCAGTGTCTCCAAGAGTTCTACCTAACCTGTTTTGCAGCTGGTTTATTGTTTCTGTTTTAATATTTAGGTCTTTAATCCATTGTGATTTCAGTTTAGTACATGGTGAAAGAGATAAATATAGCTTCAGTCTTTGTCAGGCTAAAGCACAGTTTTTCCAACACTATTTGTTAAAGAGGCTATGTAGTATGAACATCAGTGTGGAGATTCCTCAAAAAAGTAGGATAAGAGGTCCCATTTGACCCTGCTATTCCCCTGATGGGGAAATACAGAAAAGAATTACAAGATTCATATCACAGTGACATATGTGCACCCATGTTTATAGCAGCTCAGTTCATGACAACTAAATCTTGGAAAAAACCCAAATGCTCATTGACTGTAGACTGGATAAAGAAGTTTTTAATGAAATATTACTTTGCCATAAAAATGATAACTGAGTCATTTTTACTCAAATGGACGTACCTTAAGGATAAACTCATAAGCAAAACAAATAGGCCATAGACATTTAAATATCTTACCTTTTCTCTGGTATGAGAAACTGAAGTAGTAAATATGTTCTACAGTGCATGTTGTGAAATAGAAAACATTCAAATGGAAATGGGCTTTAAGGTTAAGTAATGAGGGGAAAGAAAAATGTGATGGTAAATATAAGGAAGGCTTGTGCATGTAAGGGTGGGGCACTTTAGGGTGGGAGGGGGAAGAGGAAAAATGAGAGGTTATGTCATATACTGGTACAAGTTCTGAATGTTGAGAGTGATCACAATGTGTATATGTAATTCACCAATAAAGTTGAAAAAAGGTAGAGTTAATAAACTAACACATTTTGTATATTTTGTGTTAAAATTTCATAGAAAGGCTGTCCTCTCCGAGGATTTTTAAGTGTAATTTTTAAGTGTAATTGTAAAATCACACTCGAGTGCCTGTATCACATCTGTTAAGGAGAGAAGGAATTGGAAGAAATGAAGGTTTCTAAGCCAGAGTGATCCTACTTAGAAAGCACTTTTAGATATAATCATTTTTAGATTAAGTGTAGTTTATTCAGTACTACCATGCATGTAGTGGGCAAACGAGTCCATAAATGAAAGCCTAGCCTTTCTAGATGTTTACAAGTGAACAGGGTATGTTAAAAGTACATATTATAAACAACACATTTTGTTTATATCCTTTGATTAGAGTTAATAGTGAAATATTTCCAAGCTGAATCCCTGGCCCTGCCTTCAGGGAACGGAATAATCAGACCACGTCTCTGAGCAGTGCACATAATTGTGCTTATCAGAGAAGGAAGAGGGAAAAAAAGTGCAAAAGGCCCTTAAATTAATGTGGTTTGATCAGGGAAGATGGATCATGGGCCCTAATATCTGTGCATTGTGTTTCATTTTGCTGTGTCTATACTGGCGTGTGAAGGACCAGGAAGTCCTAATATACCTCTGACCTTTCTATATATATTAAAGAGGCTGCCAGTGCATGGAGAAAGTAGAATTAATAGACTAACATGTTGAATACACTTTTGTGTTGAGATTCCTAAGAAAGAAGGTTCTTAAAATGACATACTAAGTAGAATTGTAAACTGTACATAGGCATATATGTATCCCGAGTGTTTTATGTCAGAGTGTCCTTATTTACATGATGCTTTGAAGTGACAACCTTTGTTAAATACACAATTTATTGATGGCCTGTATGTACATTTGAAATGTAAATTCTTGTTGGAAACAACTCATCTTCCTAGAGGTTTTAAGGTAAACATGTAAGAATCTAGGTTAAAATGATGCCTGTCACATACTTGTTGTTCCTTCACAGCAGTGGTTGCATTTAGAGGCTGGAACTGACCAGTGTGATGCTGTGGAGACTGAGCTGAGTGTTCATGGGGTGCAGGAGAACATGTTACACACATTGTTGAATTCAGGCCATCTAGGTGGGTGTTTCAGTTAGTATCGCTGAGTATTAAAGGATAAGTCCTAATGCCCAAATTATGTTAGAAATAGCAGAAGAATGCCTATATCAACGTCCTTTATTAGATTTTAGGAAGAACAGTCCTCTGGCAATCACCTTTATTAAGGTCGCCTCTTGGGGCTAGACATAGCACTGAATTCAGTCACTAAGTAGAGAAGAGGGAAAGGGAGCCAAAAGGTGAGGACTCTTTGATAGTATCTCCATTTCTGGAAGATGATTTTAGGTACAACCGTAAGTCTGTGCAGTTTTAATAAAGTACTTGGGCTCATTATGGACACATTCAGGTGCTGTGGTGCAGCATCTAAGTTTTGTGGATGTCCTGAGAGGACGGTGTATCATAAAAATGAAATATAGTGAGTTAGAGAACATGTAAACATTTGTGTCATAAATGGAAGAAAAGACGGACTAGGAATTGTCGCTCCTCCTCTGGGCAGTGTGTATCAGCCCTGTTTGAGGCTGGCAGCAGAGGGGCAGAGAGAAACACACAGGAGAGATGTGTGCAGGGTGGTCAAATCTACATCTTGGTGAGAAACACTGGAGTGTGCCTGTGTGTGTGTGTGTGATTGTGTGTGTGTTTGTGCCTTCTGCATACACTACAGGAATGTTAATAATTCATGGGATGCACCTTCTTGTGCACATCACAATTGTAGAGATCTGATAATTCTCAGACGATTGGTGGGCTGGTTTGCTCTATGTCCCATTTTTAAACAGAATATGAAGGGTATGCAGTATTTCACTTGTAACCCTGGTAATGTTCCTAACTAGAGGTCTGTTGATGTTTGTATCTTCAGGAAATCTTTGTTCCCAAGAAAGGTAGGATTACATTTTTTTTGTCTAATCCACTGAGTTGGCGCAGTGTATTCTTGGTTATTCAAAGTAATATTACTGAGTAAGAATTTTGAATTAGTGAATATTTATGGCGAGTAGAATAGTGTGACACACACTGTGCTATCTCAGTCTTGCACAGTGGAGTGTCATGTACATACACATGGGACCTGAAAGGATGCACCCAACTAAGGTGCTTACAACTGCGGGTGATTGCTATTGTTTTTGTGTTCTTGTTACACATATTAAGTTGTAAAAAAAGTAAAGAGTCAAAATATCCTGATTATATAGTAAGTACTCTAATTCAGGAAGTAAGCATCTACTGGAATTGTGGGCACCATGGTACATGGATGAAGAAATATGAGGCTAAAACAGAAGGGACCATCCGTGTCAAACTTCCCTAGGCACTTCCACTGAGAATCTGTCACTCTCGTTATGAAAACTATCCTGTGCTACAATTCACCTATGTTGTAGAACATCTAAGGTTTTGAGCAAGACTTTGAACTCATGTATATTTTGAAATTATCTCAAAATGTATCTATAAATGTTTATGATTAAAAATAAAAATAGAAGAGCTACACTGTGCCAGTGGGAGCAATTTCTTTAAAACGATCCCATGAGGAAATCAGGATTTAAAAACCAACGGCCATTTAATACACATCAGCCAATAGGAGTCACCTACTAATCTTGTTATTTGACACTGAGAGTTAAGGTAATGCTGGCAGCTATAATAGAAGTATAGGTAGATCTATCTGCTACTGGATATTTTATATCAGCAACACTTTTTTTTTTTTTTTGAGACAGGGTCTTGCTTTGTAGTTCAGGCTGGCCCTGAGCTCACTATGTAGCCCAGACAAGCCACCGCGAACTCACCATCCTCCTGTCTCTGCCTCCTGAGTGCTGGGATTACAGGCATGAGCCACCACTCCTGGCACTGTGGAGTGTGGTATTGATTGCTGGTGGGTGTGAGTCACCACGCCCAGCATTCTGTGTGGTTACCGGGATCAAACTCAGGACCTTGCGCTTGCGAGGCAAGTGCCAGAACCACTGAGCTAAATCTCCGGCCCTCAGCAGCACATTTTGAATTTTAGTCAGTTAGGGCCTTTCTTGTTCCTCCTCCTAGAAGGTAAAAGGAATATATCATATATGAAGCTGAGTGATGGACAATTTACTAATTAATAAATTGTTTAATTTATGCTCCATGAGTTTCTTCTGGTAGTCATATTGCAAGTTAAGGCATTCTCTGTGTCCAATGCTCCAGAAACAACCACCTTAGTTCAGTACCCATCATGGTTGTTTTGGCTTGGAAATTCCCTCATTTCAAACTTATAGTATCTAGTCTTGAAAAAGTTTGAAGTAGGAAGCATAAACACAATGCTAATTTCACAGCAACTAAAACCTGATACTTTAATATACCTTGGATCATTTTTTTCCCATTCGATTTCTGTGAATATCCTCCTTGGAATCTTCAACATTGCTCTTTATCTTTTCAGAAAATTATTAGATATATTTAAACACTTCATGAATCCCTGGGAAGTAAAAGGTGATTTACTAGTTATATATATGAGGATGCAAGGGTTCAGAAGGAGTCAAAGCTTATGCCATGCTTGGCAACTCTTGCTAATTGCTTAACATGATATTTAAGTTACTGCCCTCAAATAGATTTCAGACTGACAGAGGTGACACTGTCATGGGCAGTCAGTTCTCCATGAGTCTCTGCACTTACATGCTTTTTAAAAATTGAGTTTATTGGTTCATTTTACTTAGAACATAAGATCCCATTCATTGTTGAGAATTTGTACTTGTATATGTTATGTCTTGATTATTTCCTATTCCTGTGCCCTTTCTTCAGACCCTCCCTCCATATATATATATGTGTGCATTGCATTCATTTTTTCATTCTTACCTTCATTTTTTTCTTGCCTTTTCCCTACTCCTAAGTTCCCCTTCCTCTTCAAACATTTTTTTCTTTTTCACAGTATCTATTATACATTTTGGCCCTCATTTACTTTTTAAGTTTCTCATACTGCAGAAATAATTCAGTATTTACCCAAGTGTGTCCTATTTCACTAAAGAGTATGGTTTCAAGGTGCATCCATTTAGCTATACATGTCTCAAGTTTATCATTCTTTATGGCTGAGTAGTACTTCATTTCATTAAAAAGCACATCTCTATTCACTCACCATTTGGGTATTTCCAAGATTTAGCTATTATAAATTGGGCTATTACAAACATAGATGCATGTGTGTCACTTTGGCATGATATTTTTAGTTCTTTTGGAAATACAGCAGGGAAATAGCAGGTTCAAATGAGATCTCTAATCCTAGTTTTTTGAAGAATCTCCACAGTAATTTAAGCAATGGTCTACTTTGCCAGTCTGCATTTCCACCAACAGTGGAGGAGGGTCCCTCTGCCAACATTTGTTATTAGTTGATTTATTGATAGCAGCCATTCTTTCTGGAGTGAGATGGAATCTCAATGATGTTTTCATCTGCATCTCTCATATGACCAGTGATGTTGAATATTTTTTCATGTGTTTTTGGTACTTCTCTTTCTTGATCTGAAAAGTCTCTGTACATTTCAGATGCCCATTTTTGAAGTGGGCTTTTAAATTTGGGTGGGTCTGTTTTAAATTCATACATTCTAGATAGTAGATCTTTCAGGAACAGCTGGTAAAAAATTTTGCCCACGTTGTAGGGTTTTTGTGTTTGTAGTTTCCTCTCACTGTTCAGAAGCTTTTTGATGAGATGATATCCCAGTAGTTGATTCTTTATGCTACTGAGGTTTTGTGCATAAAGTCTTTACCTACACCTTATTGTCAAGATTTCTATCTAACCTATCTTCCAGCTGGGTTTGTATAATTGTTTTAATATTTAGATCTTCGATGTACTTTGATTTTAGTTATTATTATGCTGCTTAAGAGTTAGGTGATCTGGCCTGGAGACTCAGGTACCCCTGGGTGCCATTCCATTCCTGGCTTGGAGGACTGAGGTCTGCCAACTGGCTCTGCTCCACCCTGGAGACTCAGGTACCCCTGGGCACCATTCCATTCCTGGTGCAGAGGACTGAGGTCTGCTGAACGGTCCTGCTCCATCCCGGAGACTTGGTTACCCCTAGGCACCATTCTGTTGCCAGCACAGAGGCCTGAGGTCTGCTGAATGGTCCTGCTCCATCCTGGAGACTCGGTTACCCCTGGGCACCATTCCATTCCCAGCTTGGAGGACTGAGGCCTGCGACCGGCCCATTCCACCCCAGAGCCTTGCAGAAGAGACAAAGGTACCCCTGGGTACCAGACCAAAGCAGATGATTGAGGCCTGCCGGCCGGCCCTCACCCCACACCAGAGCCACGTTGTGAGGACCCTGGCCCAAGAGGAGCCAGAGCCATTTCCTGCATCCTTCCATACCAGAGCCATGACGAGAGACCAGGCAAAATTAAAAAAAAAAAGGGAATCTAACTTCTATTTTGCCATCTACTTCTAAATCCCTCAATTCACCTCTTGTCCCCACACTCTCACCTATCTTCCTGTCAGAAGCAATACCCAGAAGTAAAAGACTCTTAGGCTGCCCTATTTCTTCTCCTGTACTATTATAGGAAGGTGTGCAAAGTCTCCATTGGTCTTACAGAATACAGTTGGTACTGTTTTATTTATGTCCTTTTATCATCTGATACCCACTGGCATATATGAGGTACTCGAGTCTAGGTAATCTTCATAAGTCTGCTAACCCTATTCACTCTCCTCCTGTCTCCCTACCTCCTTGATCCCCCAGTGAACTTTTATCCCCAAAGGGTTCTGGGGGTACATTTATGATCTACATGTTGTACACATTACTGATTAATTCTAAATTTTGGCATATAGACATAGTGGTAACTCATGAGCTCAAAGTCTACAGAATTGAAATTAACAAAACTTTATTTACTGTGTATAATGCTGATATTGGCACTGACTGTATTATGGTAACAAAGATGATGTGATTGTTCCACTCAAATTCCTCCCATGATGTGTTAGAACTGAGAACTCTCAAGGGTCATTACAGATTCAAAGAGGACACCTCAGAAAGGTGCCACTTCCAAAGGGCCCCCAGATAATAGAAAGAGACCTGCAACAAACATTGCCCTGTCATCAGGCACAGAATCAAACAGCATTAGTAACAACAAAAGAATAAAAATGAGAAAATATACAAAAAAACAGACGCAAAGATCACCACCACAGGGACATTCAGAGAAAAGGGAAATAGGGCAAACTGAAACTCAAACACCAGGACTCTTGGAGATGGTAACTAAAGCAGATCTAGTAAAATGGAAATCAGAACTCATCTCTGTGATCAAAACAGATACTCTCCACAGTGAAAGACATCATTAAAGAAGAGATCAGCAGGATGATAGAATCCAAGATAGCAGAAGCAATGGAACCTTTAAACAGCTTCAAGCAGAGCTCCAGGGAATGATGGAGAATGAAAGCTTGTGAAGTAGGATGAATAAAGCAGAGAACTGAATCTCAGACCTAGAGGACAGCATAGCAGCCAACAAGCAGGAAAGATCTATGGAAAAGAGCAAGGGACCATGAGAAATCAATCCAACAGCTTCTAGATTACTCAAACAAAATAATATAAGACTGCTGGGGATTTAGCTCAAGTGGTACCGCACCTAACCTGGATGCACAAGGGCCTGAGTTCGATCCCTGGTACCACCAAAAAAAAAAATTAATATAAGACTGATTGGAGTCACTGAGGAAGCAGGAGACAGTGTAAAAGACATAAAAAAGCTACGGTCAGAGATACCAACAGAAAACTTCATAGGAAAAGAAATGGACATATAGATAAATGAGGCCTATAGGACTCCAAAACACGGTGACATAAAAATATCTACACCTAGACATATAATTATCATGGTTCCAGATGCACAACAAAAGAATAAAGTAGTGAAAGCAGTGAGAGAAAGGAAGAAAATCACTTACAAAGGAAAGCCCATTAGGATCACAGCACTTTTCAGCACAAACACTCAATGCACGGACAGCGTGGAGGGAAGCATTTCAAGCATTGCAGGAAAACAACCTCCAGCCTAGACTCTTGTACCCTGCAAAACTATCTTTCAGAATAGACAGGAAATAAGATATTTCCATGATAAGGAACACCTGAAAAACTTGACAAATATGAAACCTGCACTCCAAATCATTCTAAAGAACATCTTGGAAAAAAAAAAAACACAGAAAACTCCATACCCATGAGACCCAGGAGAATGAATTCATTGGGGCAAACAAGGTAAACGGAAAAGGGGTAAAGTAAGGAAGAAAAGAACCAAGAAGAGGGAAACATGGCAGCTCTGAAATACCCATATCAGTCATAACCATTATTGTCAGTGGACTCAATGGGCCAATTAAAAGACACAGACTGTCAGATTGGATCAAAAAGTGAAATCCTGGGCCAGAGGGTTAGCTCAGTGGTTCCGGCGCCTGCCTTGCAAGCACAAGGTCCCGAGTTCGGTCCCTGGTAACCACATACAATGCTGGGTGTGGAGACACAACCACCAACCATCAACACTGCATACCACAGTGCCGGACATGGTAGCTCACGCCTGTAATCCCAGCACTCAGGAGGCAGAGACAGGAGGATTGCTGAGTTCACGGCGGCTTGCCTGGGCACCATAGTGAGCTCAGGGCCAGCCTGAACTACAAAGCGAGACCCTGTCTCAAAAAGAAAAAAAAAAAAAAGAAGCAAAAATCTTATACTCTGCTGCATACAGGAAACACACCTAATTCAGAAGGAAACCCATAGACTGAAAATAAAAGATTGGAAAACAATCCTCCATGCCACAGGAAAGTGCAAAAAAGCAGGAGTGGCTATCTTGTTTGCAGATAAAATAGATTTCAAACCCAAATTGATTAAAAGAGATAAAGAAGTTCTCTATATTCTCGTACAGGGAACAATCCAGGAGAAAGAAATAACAATCATAAATATTTATGCACCAAACTCTAATGCACCCAATTATATAAAACAAACATTAGTGTGCATGAAAAGCCAGTTAACCATGAATACAATAGTAGTAGGGGACTTTAATACTCCACTGTCACAAATTGACAGATCAACTGGACAAAGAATCAATAAGGAAATACTTGAGCTAAATAAAACTTCTGAGCAAGTGGACTTGTTAGATGCCTATAGAATTTTTCACCCTATAAAGTGAGAATATTCCTTCTTCTCAGCTGCTCACGGATCATTCTCCAAAATAGATCACATTCTAGTCCATAGAACAGGCTTAAGTAAATGTAAAGGAATAGAAGTTATCCTCTGCATACTATCAGATCATAGTGCCTTGAAACTGGAGCTGAATAGCAAAAGAAATTCCAAGATCCTCACAAACACATGGAAATTGAACAACACTCTATTGACCAACCAATGAGCCACAAAAGAAATTAAAGAAGAAATTAAACAGTTTCTACAACTAAACAACAACCCCAGCACAACATACAGGAATTCATGGGACACAATGAAAGTAGTTGTACGAGGGAAATTCATTGCAGTGAATGCCTACACTCGGAAAATAGAGCAAACTGAAATAAAAATTTAATGATGAACCTCAGACAATTAGAAAAAGAGGAGCAAAACAAACCCAAAGCACATACTAGAGAGTAAATTGTAAGGATCAGAGCAGAAATTAATGCAATGGAGACAAAGAGAACAATACAAAGAATCAATGAATCAAAGAGTTGGTTCTTTGAAAGGATAAATAAAATTGACAGACCCTTAGCCAACCTTATCAAAGGAAGGAAAAGGCTCAAATCCATGTTATATGGGATGAAAATTGGGAAATCAGCACAGATCCAGAAATCCAAAGGATCATAAACATGTACTTTGAAAATGTGTACTCCAAGAAGGGAAAATCTAGAAGAAATGGATAGATTCCTAGACACATATAAACTGCCAAAGCTGAACGAAGAGGATACAAAAATATTAACCTGATATCTGTGAAATTGAAAATGTAATAATTAAAAAAAAACCCTACCAATAAAGAAAAGCCCTGGTTCTGACGGCTTCACTGCTGAATTCTACAAAACTTTTAAAGAAGAGTTAACACCAGTATTTCTCAATCTTTTTAATGAAATAGAAAGGGAAGCAGTACTCCCAAATCATTCCTTGAAGCAACCATCACCTTAATTCCAAAGGCAGAGAAAGATCCCACCAAAAAGAAAACTACAGGCCAATCTCTCTAATGAACATTGACACAAAAATCCTCAATAAGATACTTGCAAACAGAACACAGTGAGTTATCAAGAAAATTATACACCCTAATTAAGTCAGATTTATCCCAGGGATGCAAGGCTGGTTCAACATACGTAAGTCAATTAATGTAATACACTATATTAACAGACTCAAGGACAAAAACTATATGATTATCTCAATAGATGCAGAAAAAGCATTTGACAAAATCCAACACCCATTTATGATCAAAACCCTTCAGAGAATTGGAATAGATGGACTTTACCTCAATTTAATACAAGCTATTTATAAGAAACCAAAAGCCAGCATCGTACTTAATGGACAAAAACTAAAACCTTTTACACTAAGATCAGGAACGAGACAAGGATGCCCGTTGTCACCACTGTTGTTCAATATAGTGCTGGAAACATTAGCCATAGCAATCAGGCAGGACAAAGATATAAAAGGATAAAGATAGGAAGGGACGAAGTTAAACTGTGATTATTTGCTGATGATATGATACTCTATCTAGAGGATCCTAAAAACTCAACCAAAAGACTGCTACACTTAATTACCAAATTTAGTAGTGTTGGTGGATACAAGGTCAGTGGTCAAAAATCGACAGCCTTTGTCTACACAAACAACGGACTCACTGAAAGAGAAATTGGGGAGTCAATCCCTTTCACAGTAGTACCCAGAAAAATGTAATATCTAGGAGTCCACCTAACAAAGGAAGTGAAAGACCTCTACTCTGAAAACTATAGGACTCTGAAAAATGAGACAGAAAAAGACATCAGAAAGTGGAAAGATAGCCCTTATTCCTGGGTAGGGAGAACCAACATTGTGAAAAGGGCTATACTTCCATAACTAATATACAGATTCAGTGCAAATCCAATTGAAATTCCAACAGTATACTTCACAGAGTTAGAGAAAATGATACAAAAACTCATCTGGAACCACAAGAAACCTAGAATAGCAAAAGCAATTCTAAGCAACCATGACATGGCAGGGGGTATTACAATCCCCAATTTAAAACTCTACTATAAAGCCGCTGTGATAAAAACTGCATGGTACTGGCAAAGTAAAAGACCTGAGGACCAGTGGAATAGATTAGAAGATTCAGAAACATCCCTGGATACACTAAGCCACCTTAACTTTGACAAAGGAGGCAAACATCCCCAATGGAGGAAAGACAGCCTCTTTAACAAATGATGCTGGAAAAACTGGGCTATAACCTGCCAAAAACTAAAACTAGACCTATCTCTTTCACCATGCACAAAACTAAACTCACAATGGATATGAGACTTAAACATTAAAAGAGAAACAATAAGCCTGCTGGAAAACAGGCTAGGTAAAACTTGGAGACATTGGCTTAGGCAGAGACTTCATGAATAAAACCTCTATAGCACAAGAAGTAGCAGAAAGAATCAACAAATGGGATCTCATCCTACTGAAAAGCTTTTGCACAGCAAAAGAAGTCACTGGCACTGCTAAAAGACAACCAACAACATGGGAAAAATCTTTACTAGGTGTTCATCAGACAAAGGGCTATTATCGACAATATATAAAGATCTCAAACAGATCAGCCTTCCCAAGTTTAAAGACCCAATTCACAAATGGGCAACTGAAATGAACAGACACTTCTCAGAGGCAGAAGTCAAAGCAGCCAAGAAGCATATGAAGAAATGTTCAACATCACTGGTCATTCGAGAGATGCAAATGAAAACAACACTGAGATTTCATCTCACTCCATGAAGAATGGTCGCTATTACAAAATGAACCAAAAATAAATGCTGGCATGGCTGTGGGGAGAAAGGAACCCTTCTCCACTGTTGGTGGGATTGCAGACTTGTGCAACCATTGTGGAGATCTGTGTGGAGATTTCTCAGAAAAGTAGTACTAGGGATCCCATTTGATCCTGCTATCCCCCTGCTAGGAATATATCCAAAAGAATTTTAAAAACCACATTGGAAAGACAGATGCACACCCTTGTTCATAGCAGCTCAGTTTGTGATAGCTCAATCTTGGAAGCAACCCAAATGCCCATCAACTGGAGAGTGAATAAAGAAGATGTGGGTTTTTTAAAATTCAATGGAGCATTATTCTGCCATAAAGAATGACAAGATTGATTCATTTATGTGCAAACGGACACACCTGGAGGGCACACTAATAAGCGAATAAATAGATCACAGATAGGCAAATACTGGATCTTCTCTTTGATATGAGCACTTGTAGATCCAAATGAGCTCTAGAGAGTATGACAGTTTTTGTAGAATGGGAAATTTCCATAGGAAATTTTGTGTGGGAATATAATGAGGGGGAACAAATATGATTTGGAAGGATAATAAAAGAGCATGTGTAAGGGGTGGGGAGCTGTGGGTAGGTGGGCACATGGGTACAAATGAGAATTAACTTGTGTCATATACTGGTACAAATTCCCCAATGTTATACGTGATTGTGAGATGTATATAAATTGTACCAATAAAGAATTCAATTAAAAAAGAGGTGGTCCGGGCACAGTGGCATGCACCTTTAATCCCAGTTCTTTGGGAGTCTTGAGGGTAGGAGCATACATTTGAACACACACTGGGAAACTTAGTAAGATTCTGTCTCAAAATAAAACAGGGCTGGGAGTGTTTCTTGGTGTGAAGGCCCTGAGTTTAATCCCCAGAATAATAGCAACAACAGAATTAGTGACTTTCTCCTTTTGCTCCTAGCTGTCTGTTCATGATGAATCACCCTGGAGAGGCTGGCAGTGTATCTGTCAGGAGTTTAGGGCAGGTGCGCTCTGTCCAGGATACTAGAAATTGTAGTGCCATCCTGTGGGACAAAGGACCACCCTCCTCCCTGCTCCTTGTCAAAGGTGTGGTGTTAATCATCTTATTGTTCTTGTCCTATAACAAACGAGTGAAGTGCAGGTTCACCTGAGAAGTTCTGCCTCACTCTGTGGGAATCCAGCCCCAGGGAACCAGCACAAATGCTGACATCCTGGCTACTGCTTTTGCTTTTATAAACTGTCTCTTTCTGTATAACTCAGGAATCTCACATTGTATCAGAATTTATGAAAAAGGTATAATGCTGTCTTGTTAAAATATCAAACCTTTTTGGCTCCTAACTATCTGAAATATCTTCTGCTTGCCTCTTTTATCACACAACTTTTTATTATTTTTCATCTTACTTAATTTGGAATTTGAAGTAAACTGGTATCTTCACTGATCCTCCATTTATTTATCCATAAAATGAATAAAATAATACTTCATGGTCTGTTTGAAGCATTAAATGCATATGTAACAGAACTTTCTGCAAACCAGTATACTTCTTTTAGTAATTTAGATGTTTCATTCTGTAGGTTACATTTTTTTCTTATTGTAATGTGCAAATTCCGAGTCATGAGTCAAAGATAATTATAATAATCTGTCATCAGAACAACCTGTTTTTGTAAAATGAGCGAAGAGCAGAATTTTTGTGTTTTCTTGTGGTTGGAAAAGGAAGGCAAATGTTAAAAGAATATTTCATCATTTCACAAGTATTTGGCTTAGGAAGCAGTCAAAGCTTATAGACGGAAGTCCATGGATATTTCTTGGCATATACCGTTATTTCTAGGATATTCTTTTTCTGAATTTTTGCTGAGGCATAATACTTGAGAATTAGAGGAAGAGAGGTTCATTTTGGCTCACAATTGACAGCTGTTTCAGTCCATGGTCAGCAGGCAGGATGGTAAAGTGGAGGAAAGCTGTTCAGGGCGTGGTGATGGAGAAATGAAAGGCATGTGGAGGGGAGCTGAGGAAGACATGGGCCCTCCCCAGTCATATGCCTAGCGACCTGCCTTTTCATAGCACATCGCAGCTCCTAACAGCAAGTCACCTGTCAGTCCCATAATCCACTCACCCTACAAAAGCCGTGCCTGTGTGCGCATGACAGCTAGATATAAACTACAATAGTAATAGCTGTGAAAAGTTGTCTAAGGCATAAGTGACAGTACTATATACTTATAAAGGGCTATTTTCATTCTGATAATTTCATGAAATGCTCACATTAACATTTTGTATAAATATTGAAACCTGACTGAACACACATATAATATTTAGTAGCTGTCAAAAGTAGACTAAAAGCCTTTTGACAACCCTTAGCAATTTCTGTTATATTAAACTTTAGCTCTGCCGTGATACATTGAGTATTTCTTAGGATTTGGACAGCATGGAGGGTAGGATATGGGTCTTTAGAAAAAAAAATCCAGGGTCCTAACGTGCGTTTTTCCAGGGATTTATTTCTCACAAATATGTGGATTCTAGGTTTATTTTCTATAAGTAATTCATTGTCGTGGGTATCCTGTTAAGAACATTTAATAGATAAGATTGCTTCTAGTAGCAGATAGCATTCCTGGGTTTGCTCTAGGGTCCAGTTATCCTCTTGACAGAGATTAGATCAGTCATCTGCTTGCTTTTTCTTTGCTGCAGGGATTTTTATACTAAAAGTGCTGAGTTTATCTGAACCCAGGTGTGTGAACACTTTTCTGTCCAAGTAATTCAGGAAAAAATGTTTTTTAAATTAAATTTAATTTTTTTTGAGACAGGGTCTCCCTTTGTAATTTCAGCTGGCCCTGAACTCACCATGTATCCCAGGCTGGACTCAAACTCATGGCAATGCTCCTGCCTCACCCTCCTGAGTGCTGGGATTACAGGTGTGAGCCACCACACCCAGCAAAAATAGGTTATTTTTTTGAAAATTTAAAATATGTATATTGAATCTTGATGTCTTTATTAAATATTCCTGAAACAATTTACATGTTTTCTTATTTGTATATAAAAGTAACTTAGTGATACTAGGGGTGCTAATGTTGACAAATGAAATTGAACTTCAGAGGAATTTTTGCCCCCAAATTGGATTGGCATAAATGGTGCATACAAAAGGTGAACCAAGATCTGTCTCACCATTCTATCCATGTCTTTTCATGTACCACCCTGTTTTCCTTGAACCTCAGATATTTCAGCCCACATGTGTCAGTCACATATTAAGAAGTTAGTCTTCTGAAATTTGTATCTGGGGAGCAGCTTAGTATCTCTCAAAGCAGCAACCTCCTTGGAAGAAATCTTCTGCTAGTTTGAGGGGGCAGGTGCTGAGCCTATCATTTATCATGGAGATTCTTCTCTGGCCAACCCTGGAATCTACACAGAGTGAGTTTATCTAATGATAGAAACACTTTAAATTCGGTCCACATGGCTTATTTCAGGTACTTTCTAACTCAACTATCTAAATTGGTAGTTATCAAAATATGAAAAGTTAAAGTTCTTATGATGAAGAGGATGGAGGAAGGAGAAGAAATGACTTGTGTGTACTCAGAGAATAATAGAACTCCACAATGTACTGTGACCGAAATCTAATTCCAAGTAGCAGATACTGGTTGAGTGAGATCTCATAAACCCAAGTGGCTCCTCTGGATGGATGTTAAGGGTTTCTTTGTGCTCAAGAATATCTCTGTGCTTCTTTTCCTTCTCTCAAGTACAAAGAAGCCCCCAACTTTTGCCACTTTTGTATTACATGTTGAACACTTGAGCTATTATATTTTCTTTAGCTCTCATGTTTCCAGTAGCATGTCATAGTCCACCCTGTCCTCTTTTCTCTACCTTTTTCAGATGTAGCAAAATAATTTCAACTATAAGAACAAAGGTAGTAGGTATGTATATCTTTGTGGAAGGTGGGGATAAATAACTAGTTTATCAGTTTGAAAAATCTGTACTGCAGTTGTTAAAGTAGGCTGAGATTTCTTAAAAAGCAAGTACTTAATTTTATCAGTGGATTACAAGTAGTCCTACTTGGTATTCAAGAAATTTATTACTGGGTTTTCTTTTTGTAAATCACATAAACTGAACCATTTATAAAAATAGAAACATAGCATTTAAGTGGTTTTTTGTTAGTAATTTCTCACACCTCATACGTGATGAATAACGATTGCATTATTTAAAACATGTTACTACTTAATGCTGTCTTCTATTTAATAATAATAAAAACAAGTAGAGATACAAATACAAAACTCTAAAACCTGGAATTACATTTTATTATGTCATTTACGTACTGTCTTCCAAAGTGACATTCCCACAACTTATTTATAGATGATTTGACTTTTGGATGTAGTTACCCACAAGAGGAGATTTTCCCAATTATATTTTAGACTTCTGAACATTCAGTTCTAGAAAGCGATAGGCATTTGCTAAGAGGTAGTGTGTTAATGACTGAGCTTTAGGAGCAATGCTGGCTGTGTCACTTTGAGTCGTGGCTATTGCCTCGGCTTTCAGAAATATGCTGGTGGGTGTCATCAGGTAAATCAGTTAACTTTCTACAGCTTAGAGCTCTTAACTGTACAGTATATTCCCTCGCTGACACACTTATGCCACTGGGTGACATGGAAGAAGAAATGCAGTGCTGAGAATACTGCTGTCCAGCTCTTCAACACGTTGGTACTCTCATCCTCAGTTCTGGGCTCCCAGCAGCACCTGGGATGGGCCAGTCCTCCTCCCACTCCGCCTCCATTGACACTGCCCGAGTCTGGGACTCATTTTCCCGTACATCGCGTTATTTCCTTCATGGCCCTTTGTGCTGTGTGAAATTCTGTTGGTGGCTTATTTTTAATATTTTTTTTTGTCTCTTCTCAGTGTGTTTTCTAAGGTTACAAAATTTCATGTTTCCTCTTACATGCTGTCTGGTATTTAAAATAATGTTTAGCATATAGTAGGCATTAAACATAGGAATGCAGAAGATGGGTGAGAAAAAGTGTATCCAGAATAATATACTATGCAAATTGACTAATTTGATTGCCTGTTAAAAGGCATATTTTTTTTGTTTTATTGACAAATACATATTGTTTCTTTGAGTGAGGAAAATGTCCTCTATAAGATTGGAGGCTATCATAGTGATTTGTTTTTTGTCTCTTATTTAAAAAGATAAAGACTATACTGACTGAGGGGGCTTTGGTGAAGACAAGTTGATGTTAAGAGCAAAAGTTACCACTTGAGAAAGGAAGAAAGTAATGTAGCAATGACCTGTTCTGACCAGGTCTGGGAATTAATACAGAAACCTTGTAATTACTAATGCAGTTGAATAAAAGCAGATGAAGAGATAAAGCTTTGGGTAATGAGAAGAGTTGAGCTCTGGGGTTATTATGAACCACCTTCAATATCCAATTGTATTTGCTATGAATTAAACCAATTAAAACTGGTCTTTCACGGACACCAGTAATTTTGTGAAACCTCATGCTTACCTGAGGAAACTTAACTGTTCATAAGTTTATTCATTGCAAGCCGCCACATGGGGGATATCATTTTGACAGGAGAAATAATCCTTAGCCACTTAACCATCTAAAAATAGCAGTGATTCAATTCTTGAACCAAAGTATGTGTACATTTAAAGAAGGATAAAGAAAAATGATCCTTTTGTTTCATCTGAAGGGCTGCTTGTTTGAATGCCTGCTGGGGAGATGCAGTAGAACCTGGTGTTAATAACATCACCTCTGGTGTCACAGTAATGGGGCCCATTTTTACTGTTCACTAATTCTGTGATTCTAACTCCATAAACGTCAGTTCCCTCAGCTGTAGGAGGGAGTAATGACCACAGGGTTATTTGGAGGCTTACATGGAAACAATACAGAGAGATGATCTGTATTTATAGATCTACATCTCAGACGTGTATAGAGGGAGAAAGACAGAGTGGAGGAGACAGAGACATGCCTGACATATAGTCACCACTGCATTGAGTAAAAAATGACTTTCTAAACAGTGCCTGTTAGAGTTTGAACCTGTCTCTGAAGTTCGCATAATGGAAATACAATTCTGGGTACAAAAGTGTTGAGAAGTGGAACCTTTTAGAGGTAATTTAGTCATAGGCCTCTCTGCTTATGAATAGATTAATGCCACTAATTATGGGAGGGGGTTCCTGAGCGAAGAGTGAGCTTGTGTCTCCTCTCCCCTTGACTTCTGCTGTGGACTGAGGCAGCATGAAGGTCCACATCACACAAGGGCCTCTTGATTATGGTCTCCTTGCCTCCAGAAATGTGAGAATAAATCTCAAAGCTTTGTAAATTGCCCAGTCTCAGGTACTGCGTTTCAGTGGGAAAAGATGGGTAGAGATAGTCTCTTAGAAAGGGAAATAGCGATCTACTGGCTTGGTACTTGGGTAGCCTTGTGATTTTGCAACAATGGCTGTCTAAAGTAAAATATTTCTACTATGTTTTGAAGAGCTCTGGAAAAAGCAGAATTGCAGTAGGCTTTTAATATGGTAGTGAATAAATCAAATGACATTAGAAACAGCTCCAGATCACAGTAAGAGGGGTGAGGGTAACTGAGGTCGCAGTGTAAGGCCATAGCATTCAATTGCAATTATTAAATATTACTAGTTTCCTGCCCAGTGGAAGAAAATTAGTGTTTTTGAAATCTATTCTTTTTATAAAAGACCTGCATTAAAAATCTTATCTTTGGGGTATATTAATATGAAGAGAATATGAGATATCCAATTTCTGGCTCTTGCTTCTTCAGGGCTTGTGTTTTTATTGTAAAGAGAAGTTCTTTTTTATTCACTGTATTAAATTAGCAGCATATTTTTAAATGAATAATTTGAAATGGCTCAGTTAATCTATACAAAATCAGAGGAAGAAAAAATGCATTCCTCTATGCACATAATACGTGAATATATATGTGTGTATTTACTTGCAGGTACTATATATGTATTTATATGAAAAGCATGTCATGTTCTTTTTAAGTAGTTGAAATAAGTGTCGTTTGGTTTAGGGTTAAGATTCATCTGTCATGTTATTTCTTTTTCTCCACTTTTTAATTTTTATTTTTGGCAATAGTGGCGATTGAACTCAGGAATTTGCATTTGCCAGGCCAGAGTGGAACCACTGAGCTATATTCCCAGCCAGTATTTTGCTTTTACTTTTGTATTTATTGATAAAGAAGTAGTGCTAAGTACCCGTGTTGCATGAAGATCTAGGATTTCTTTCATGGTATTGTGTATTTATTGGCTAGAATCACACAACGTGATGGCTCATTTGTGTCAGTCAATTCTGCAAGTCATCATCCACACACTTTCTGGGAAGTGTGGACTGATTAAGTCCAAAAAAAATTGTTTGGTTAAAAAAATTTGAATATCAAATTTCTGTACTTGAGAAGTACAGAAAACATTATTGTCTTCCAGATGTGGAAGTTTAATTCATATACTGGTTGTACACATTTAGATGTTTAGCTATTTACATATTTTTCTACATCTTTTTATTTGGAGTTTTATTTTCTGGCACTTTAAGTAGTACTAAGGTTACATTTACAGAACAGATACTCATATTCTAGTCCAATTTATCCCAAAAGTGGTGGTGGTCCCATGCTTAGAAAACTGGTTACCAACTTTTCTGACGTTCTAGACAGATGTTGGTTACTTAGTCTAAGCCTTTAATAGATTTCACTATAGTTAAACTTCAAGCCACAAATACTGTCTGTTCTAAAGTTGGTATATCTGTTAGGAATTTTACTGCAATAACAAAAATGATTAATAAATACTTCTCAGGGCCGGAGGGTTAGCTCAGTGGTTCTGGCGCCTGCCTCGCAAGCACAAGGTCCTGAGTTTGATCCCCAGTAACCACATATAATGCTGGGTGTGGAGACACGCCCACCAGCAATCAACACCGCATACCACAGTGCTGGACGTGGTGGCTCACGCCTGTAATCCCAGCACTCGGGAGGCAGAGACAGGAGGATTGCTGAGTTCGCAGCGGCTTTCCTGGGCACCATAGTGAGCTCAGGGCCAGCCTGAACTACAAAGCAAAAAACTTCTCATTACCCAAGATTTTAGATTAACCAAATATAGTTTACTTAGCTGTAGGTCTGATGATTTTTGTTTTTTGTTTTTTAATAGACTGTTATTTGGTGTTCTTGACCAGCCTCACAAATGATGGAATTATAACAAGATTGAGTTTCAAAATGGTCAATCTTCTCTTTCTCTCTCCCCAAATGTAAAGAAATTATTGGCCTTTATTTTTTCAGATTAATTTTAAAATATTTTCTCAGTTTCTAAAAATTATCTCTATTGGGAGTTTATTAAATACATAGACTTGAAAATTGCTACTTCATTATCATCTTTTTCAAGATTTTAGCACTTTTCCTTAATTTCCTAGAAGTCATTTGTATCTCCAAGTAAATATTTGTGATTTTATGCATGTAGCTCTTCAACCAAATAGGATTTTAAAGATGATTTTCTGGAGCAGGTACTGGATACAGTGTAGGAAACTATTGGCATTACCAGAGTTGTGAGCAGAGACATCTCAACCTTCAGCTTGTCTTAGTCTGTTAGTGCTGCCATTAACAAGAGATCCGGGGCTGAGTAATTTACAAAGATCAGGAACTTACTTGCCTATTCTGGAGGCTGGAAAGTGCAAGATGGAGGAGCTGAAAGGTTCCCAGTCTGGTGAGCGTCATCTTCTCTTGATTCCAGGACTGGGCTGTGTTGGCTTCAACCATCATGGCAGAAGGGAGAAAGGCAGAAGGTAGATCCCTGAGCTCAACCCCCAGGGCTTTCACGAAGCACTCATCCACCTGTGGGTTTGGAGCGCTGATGACCTACTGACTCCCTGTGTGTCCTCTGTCTTCATCCCACCATGGGGTGGGTTGTTCAGCTTCGACACAAAGTTTTGGGAGAGCCTGGCTTCAACCTATAACACAGTGGATGCTGGTCATAATGAAATTAAATTCCAAAAAGTAGTTTTATATAAAGCATCTAATTTGATACTCACAATTATTATGAAGTGGATACTCCATAATCCCCAAATTATTAGTAACCTCTGCCCAGGACACTATGTTATCCCCACTGCTGTATGTATAAATCCTGTATGTATGTATGTCAGATCACTTGAAATGTTATCTCTTCCCCAAAGAATTTCTTGGCATCCCCAACTCAAAGAAAATAGTCTACTCTTTTAATTGTCTGTCTCACAAAGGGAATACGTAATTTGCTTTTTATTTTCTTTCAAGTCAGGATGACAGTAGCTCCCAGCACAGTGGCTGTTAACTGAAGGACACCACGTGCCTGTGTTTGTCTGGAAAGCCCTTGAAGCTCCAGAAAGTGTTTCATTAGTGCAGGTGCCATTCGGCATGGCTCACAACCAAATATGCTCAGATCACTAGACAGCAGCATTCACTTACTATAACCTACGCTCTAGTGTTACATAGCTTACATAAAACTGATTTAATTTTTCTTTTTTTTTTTTTGAGACAGGGTCTCACTGAGCTCACCATGTAGCCCAGGAAAGCCACAAACTCAAAAGAAATCCTTTTCCTTCTGCCCCCCAGAGTGCTGGGATTATAGGTGTGAGCTACCATGACCAGTATTGTATGTGGTTACCAGGAATCAAACCAGGGACCTTGTGCTTGCTTTCTAGGCAGATGCTGGAACCACTGAGCTAAATCTCTGGCCCTTAATGTCATATTTTATGTTGCAGCTTTACCTTGAAAAAAGAAAAAAACTGTGATTGTAACTGAACATTCACAGAAGGAGCACTGGAAATGTCATAGGCACAAAATACTTCACATTTCCTATCTCCATTGTCTATTTGTTCTCTTTGGTTCTTTTCTCATAACTACATACTGCACATAAGGCATGCCACTAGATGTTTTTGTAGGATTACTTTTTGAAATCCAGATCTATTTATATGCACTACATGTTTTTTGTTAAGCTGGGATTAAAAGAGGTCTGCATTCCACTTTTTCAGTCATTAAAAAGTAATGTTTTGCACTTATAGGTGCATGAAACATGTTAAACATGCAAGAAAGGATACATATTTTTTCTGCTGGTGGTCCTAAAATGTACCTTTCTAAGATAGGCTTCATAGATGCTTTTAGAACAAACTTTCAAAGATTGTGATGGGGTAAGCTGGTGTAATAAGCCTGTTTTGTGCCTTAATAAACAGCTGTACAATTTCATTAGGGTCAAAGGAAAACGTTGCATTTTGAAGATAGACTAATAATTAAACAATAAATCATAGTATTAACTTTTTAGTTTTCATGCAAATTGCATGGAAGAAATTCCTCTTTTCATTCTTAAGAAAATGATAATTCCTTCTCAAAAGTGGAAGGAAGTGACTGGTGAATCCTGATTGGTAG
>PVIC010009215.1:0-46144 GCA_004025085.1 Thryonomys swinderianus | reverse complement strand
TTTTTTTTTTTTTTTTTTGGAAAACCATTGAACAGTTTTATTAAAGGTTTAGGTGTAGTCAGATTTGCATGATAAAATTCCTGAGGATTTTTTCCCAATTTTTGGAAAACTTTTTAGTTTCTATATAAAACACAAGGACAGCATAAAAATAAATATGACATTTAAAATAAGAACAAAGGCTTTTCTCCATTTGAAAGATACTTTAGAACAGCATTTGGGAAGTTGAGAGAGAATTGTGAATTCAAGACTGGTTTAGACTATGTGGTAAGATCCTGTCTCATAAAAAACAAATAAAAAGTGATATTATAAAATATAAATGTATAACAGTGCCAGAAATGGCACTTTAAATATATTCAGTTGTTCCACAATCATTTCTGATACAGGAACCAAAGAGGAGGTTTTAAAAGACTGGACCAAGGAACAGTGCAGCCGTCAGTGGACTTTTCCACTGATGAGTTCAGTACCTGAAAGTGCTGTTCCTAGGTGGGGCCTGGTAGAGTTGAGTCACTGGGGCCAGGGCGGGAAAGAGTGTCCACTTTTTCCTGGCTCCTCCCTTCTCTCCCTGCTTCTTGGTTGCTGTGGGATGAGCAGATTTGACTGTATTGCTACGTATTCATACTGCCTCTACTTCAAAACCAGCCACCATGGTTTGAAATCTTTGAAAGTTAGCATAAGCCAAATGAAATCTCTCTTGTTTTATATTGAATGGAATGGTTATTTTTTTCCAGTGACAACAAAATGACTAATGCACTAATTACATGTACGTTATTCAAAAGGAAAATTATAAATGCCCAATAACTATAAAATAATCAACATCTTCTATCATTAGGGAATGTGAATCAAAACTATAGTGAAATTTCATCTCACTCCAGTCTGCATAGTGATTATTAAAGAATAGAAAACACTTTAAGGTCTGGTAATGTTGCAGTAGAATGAAGAAAAGCTTACAGGCTACTGGTCAAAATATAATCTAGTTTAACCACTATGGAAATCAGTGTGGAGGTACCACTGAAAACTAAAATTAGAACTATTATATGATTCAAGATAACACTCTATGTGTATAAGTGAGCACTGATTTTTTAAAAATGAAAACAGTAGCTCTAATTTTTCAATTAGAGTAACAAAGACTAATTTACTGCAAACTTCTGAATGACAAAATAAAGCCTTTTGATTTTCTTACTCATTATAAGATGTAGATTTTAACTAGATATAATTTCTTTATTAAGTTATACTTCAGTCTGAAAAGTGTTAAAAGTTGTATGTAGTTCTCTAGTTTAGACAGAGTAATTTTACTTTATGCAAAATATAGTGTTAAAGATTGGTAGGTTTTATTTTACATTCTTTTTATTACTTCTGTATATTTTCAAATAAACTCCTAATACTCATTTATGAATATATTTGAATGAACATGTATTTAAGTATTATTTGCCCGATAAATGCTTTTCATAGGAAATCCAGTCAACTGCAATTTAGTTCATTACTGGGAATATGAGCATCTTCTCCAAATTCTGTACCATTTGGTTTGAAGGTAATTAAAAACCTACTTTCTGTGGTATGAATTGTGGCCTAATTAAAGTAGCCTCTGGGCAGCTACAGTGGTAATGCTAGATAAGCACCATTTCTTAAATTCCCTCACTAGTAGTCTGATCTTAATTTTGCTGATTTTCTGTGTTTTCTGCCAACTTAAACGGTTTTCATATTTTAATATGACTCAATATGAAATAAAATCTTTGGTAGGCCAAAATTCAGGAATAGTTTTTCTTAAAAATGAATAAAAATGCAAAATTTGCAAAAAGGTTTTACAAATTAGAATATATATATATATATATATATATATATATATATATATATATATATATATTCCTTATGAATCGGAGGTGGAATTATAATGACACTTATTTGATATGTCTCACTCAAATACACACTTAAAAATAAATATGCCAATACAATTTAAAACTCAGTTTTACATAGTTATGCATACTTAAAATGTGTTTAAACAATGTTTAAATACAGTGAATGTTATTTTTTAGAGAAATAACACTTTAAACATTTTATAATTTTCTTTTTAATATACAAATTAGCATTCACTTAAAATCACTATTATATGAAATCTTTTATCTATTTACAAAAAAGCAGTTGACTAAAAGATGTCTTTTCAGAGATTCATTACAACATAAATGGGTTAATTACATGCTAATGTGTAAGAGATTGGTTTCTATATCATACCTTTTATGACGAGAATCTAAAAAAAATCACAAACTTAAAGTCCCTGCCATAAATATATTTTATATCACTTTTAATTGTATGCATTATGCAAAATATTTGAAAGAAATTGAAAAAATGTAAAATAATGTCATTACTTATTCAATGTATAATATTCACATTTAAAAGGCTATATTTTCCCATAACTTTGTTAAAGTAGTTTCAATAAAATGAAAATATTTAGTTTTAGGGACTTTTTAAAATTTTTTCTTTTGTGGAGAAAATTGTACTGATTAATTTGAGGTATCAATTTGAGTGTAATAATAGAACCTAAATAGTTACTGTTTTGTAAGAATACCTAGAAAAATACTTTGGTAATTGTCTCCTGGAGGGAGTTTCCTCAGTCCTCAGCAAGTGATTTTGAGTACACTAGATGTGCAAGACTATTATTTGTTATCTCTGTCACATTGTTCATTTTGCTTGCTCAAAAACACAATTAACGTTCAGCAAAAATGTCTACTGAGATACAGAAATCATCCATCTTTTTGGAATAGAATTACTTGAACTGTTCTGGCACTGAGAATATGTAATATTCCAACAATCCTTGTTACATATGTTCTCAAGGTTAGGTTGACAAAGATGAAATCTACAATTCTCTCAGTATAGTGACATATCTTAGATGTACTAAATGTCAGTTCAATAATGTTTTGTAAATGCTGAAATGCAGTTTGCATTGTAGAATAGTGACCTCTCCCAACATTGAAAAGTATGATCAATTTTATCCTGAGGGAGATGATCTGAATTCTACTCTTGAATCTGAATATTGTCTAGTTTTATTGTGAGGGTTAGAGAAGGAGGAAAAATGAGCATTTAGAGGAAAGCAAGAATGAACAAACACAAACATTCTATAAAGAAAACAAATTTAAGAAATGGACAGCATTTTTTATAGTTATGTAAGGCGGTATATATGCCACACATAAAATTCAAGACTAGAGAATAAGATTAAGAAAGCAGTACAGAGGGCCGGAGGGTTAGCTCAGTAGTTCCGGCACCTGCCTCACAAGCACAAGGTCCTGAGTTCGATCCCTGGTAACCACATACAATGCTGGGCATGGAGACTCACGCCCACCAGCAATCAATACCACATACCACAGTGCCGGGCATGGTGGCTCACGCCTGTAATCCCAGCACTCGGGAGGCAGAGACAGGAGGATTGCTGAGTTTGAAGCTTGCCTAGACTACATTGTGAGCTCTGAGCCGGCCTAAACTACAAAGCGAGACCCTGTCTCAAAAAAAAAAAAACAAAAAACGGAAAAGCCCCCCCAAAAACAAGCAGTACAGAGAACTTTGAGTTGTTCCACAATCATGTTAATTGCCAGTGAATAATTACTAAAAGAATGACATAGATACCCAAGAATGTGCATGTAATGAGTAGATAATTTCCCAACATATTTCCATCTTTGATGCTGCTTTGCATGTCTTATTAGCACTTACTGAAAGGCTACTACATTTTAAAATTTTCTGATATACAATAATATGCAAAGGATACATTAAAATAAATATGCAGCAATATGTAGCACTATATGAAATGAATTTTAGGAAACGTTAACCATTTCCCTCAAGTTAAGTTTTTGGGAGTCAAATACTCTGTACACTTTTTAAAAATCTTATACCATTAAATATGCCCTTCATCTTTATTTTTACTGTCACTCTAACCTCATTCCTTCGTTTTAAACAATGTTGTATATTTAACTTTCCTGATCACTGCTGCTGTGAAAGAGTGAGGTCTCTCTCCAGAATATTTTCATGTATTAATCCATCCTTCAAAGGGAACACTTCATTACTGGATTTCATTCATTTATAGTACTGGAAGTTATCCAAGACATTAGAACCAATTTAATAAATTGGTTTTCATAAAATTCATGAAAGCTATTTTTCTCATTTATTTGACATCAAAACGTGTCATTCTTTGGTAATCATTAGTATATTAATTACAGCCATGATCAGCATTGGCAGCATGAAATAGAAGTAATTTAGTTTTCAAATAATAAAAAAATAGACATTTACTTATGCTGATTTCTGTTAATTTTTCCAGAGTGACTATAATATTTTAATTGGAATAGTTCTAATTTCCTCCTTACATTCTCATATCTAAAACTACAATTTTCTAAAGGGAAAGATCATAAAATATTCTTTCCTAAATGTATATTTTTCAGAAATTTGAATAGGTAGTCTAGTTATAGATAAATTTCAATCAAAGTTAATTTAAAATTAGATATTACTTTAAAATATCCTGAAGATTTTCCATGTGGTTAATATATAAAATGTAAAAGTTTTCCATTTCTAAAGAAGTCTTGAATTTTGCCTCTTTGAATTAATGATGTGATAACTAATTAAAATCTAGCTCCAATAAATGCTGTGAAAAAGCAGTGAGTTCATTAGCCCACTCTCTATGTGCCTCCCTTTTTGAATTCTTTCCTCAGCCTCAGGATGCTTTTGAAGTGCTCTGAGAGTACTCAAGACATTTATTAATTTTTTCCCCTCTCACGTGATCCCACCATTGAGCTTCTTTGAGTATCTTTTAACAACTATTTTATAAGAATTACCAACATTTATTAGTGTGTCCTCAAGGTGTATCCACTTGCACATAAATGAATGAAACTTGTCATTCTTTATGGCAGAATACTACTCCATTTTATAAAAAACAAAAACAAAAACAAAAACAAAAATCCACACATCTTCTTTATCAGTCTCCAGTGAAATAAAACAGATCTCAGATATTTAAATACCATATCTTTTATCTGGTATGAGAACCTGTAGATGTAAATGAGTTGTCGAATGTATGAGAGATTTTGTGAAATAGGAAATATTCAAAGAGAATGTGGTGGGGGAGCATAATTAGGGGAAAGAATAAATATTATTTGGAAAAAAAAAGAAATAGCATGCATATAAGGGGTGGGGGTTGTAGGTGAGTAGAACATGGGTGGAAATGAGAATTAACTTCTGTCATATACTAGTACAAATTCCCCAATGTTGAGGATGATGGTGAGCTGTATATAAAATATACCAATAAAGAATTCAATTTAAAAAACTAAGAATTACCAACATTTAAGCTTTATTTATAAGTCAGAGTTTTAATTTAATAACTCATTTAAACTTTCCAATGACTCTTAAAAGACAATGCTGTTATTACCTCCCTTTTCCCTTAATGAGGCTGAAGAACTCTGAGAGTGTAATTTAATTTTTTATAGCTATATAGTAAGGAGATTCAGAGTCTATTCTGAATGTAGGCTCTTGGATGAAGCCAACACAGTTTCTTGCTTTCTGGAAGTGAGGGGAAATAAAATGAGGTAATTTTCTGGGATCCTATAATGTACTACATTGTACCTAAGCCTACCTTGTCAGTTAAGCAGAAGTACATTATTTCAGTTACAAATAATGTTCATTTAAGTTTTCAATCAAAGAATCCCTTATTATTGGCCATCTTTTGACGCAGAAGCCAAGGTAAAATTTGTTATGTCAAAGTTATGGAAATACAGGTGGGAGGAATTTTCAACCTGTAACTCCATCGCCATTGTCATAAATCATTTCAAAGACTAACAAACATTATTTATAAATCTCTCAGTATCACCCAGGCCCATTTGGATGTCTCTAATTTAATAGCTGCTCCTAACTTATTTAATGAAAAATATACAAACAGCCATGATGCAGATGATAGTGTCTCATACGCTTAGCTCTTAAATTCTTCTTTGTATTTGTCAACACCAACTTATGATGGAAAGAAGAGAATAATACACCTCACTTCTCTGTGTCATTTAGTCACTTACTAAGTAACTGTAAAGATACGGCCATGTTACAAACTTTAAAGATATAAATTGTGAATATTCAGTCCATGTAGCCAATATTTTGGAGTTGCCTTCTCTTATTTCCATTATGAGGTTTTAACAAGTTCATGTGCTTCTTTAAGGAGTATATGGATATATTTTATTTTTCAATTTCTTATTTTGAAATTATTAGCAATATGGAAACATTTCAACATGTCAAAAATTTCAGAGTAGTGTTACACAACACTCAGTTTTTTTGACAATTTGTAAGCAGCCAGTGCTGGTGTAATACTATAAAATGTTTAATATAGAATATTTAAATTAACCAAAGACTATATATCATGTTTATGAATATCTCATCAGTGTCTAAGATGTTATAAACGTATTACAATATCATTATCTAGCCAAAAATACTGATGCTTTTTACCTTGTAGAATACCCAATGTTTCCATTCATCCATTTGTCTCATAAATACTTCATGTTAGTCATTGATTTGTTATTATATATTTTATTGGTACATTATATATACACATCACAATTACACTCCACATTGAGAATTTGTACCAATATATGACACAACTTAATTCTCATTTTCCCCCTTCTCTACTCACCCTACCTCCCTCCGCCCCTCTATATACAAGCATTGTTTACTTATTATTTTTACCACCAATTTTTTTCTTTCATCATTTTTTACCCCTAAACCCCATTACTCTTTGAGTATTTACTATTTCACAGTACTAGTCATGCATTCCAGAACACATTTATAACTTTAGTTTCTCATATGAGAGAAAATGGACGTATCTTCAGGACATACTCATGAGTGAAATAAACAGGTCACAGATGTATAAATATCATATATTTTCTCTGGTATGAGAAACTAAAGCCATTGATTTTTATAATTTGCCTGAATCAGGGGCCATGAAAGTACTATAACTAGTTCTCACTTTAAATCTCCTTCAGACAAACTTTAGACTCTGTCTCTTTCCATTTTATTCCCTTTGCACTGCGGCTAAAAAAACTAAACTACCATGTAGAATATTGAGAATCTGAATTTTTCCCATTATAACCATATAGTGCTTCTTCACATATTCCTCTGTCCCTCTCTGCTCTAGAAAATGCATTGGGGGTGAAATCAAAAGTTCTAATAAAATTTTATTTCCATTTCAGTTAGAACAGTTGTTTGTGTTAAAAGCCTAAGACATTAAATAAAAGGCATGATAGATGATTTTTCCTCTTCTATACCTATTTAAAGTTTTGTTTACAAAATTGGAAAAGATCAATTAGAGTATTTTGAAATGTTTTAATTGGAAAGACAGATGTACACCCTTGTTCATAGCAGCTCAGTTCGTGATAGCTCAGTCTTGGAAACAACCCAAATGTCCATCAACTGGAGAGTGGACAAGGAAGATGTGTTTTTTTTACAAAATGGAGTATTACTCTGCCATAAAGAATGACAAGATCCATCCATTTAGGTGCAAATGGAGACATCTGGAGGATATACTAATAAGTGAAATCAATAGATCACAGATAGACAATATCCAGATCTTCTCTTTGGCATGAACACCTGTAGATGCAAATAAATTCTAGAAAGTAGGACAGCTTCTATAGAGTGGAATATTTCTATAGGAAACTTTGTGTGGGAATGTGATGAGGGGAAGGAATAAATATGATACAGAAAGAAAATAAAAGAGCATGTATAAAGGGGGGAGGAGGGGGAGAGGGTAGGGATATGGGTAAAAATGAGAATTAACTTGTGGCATATACTGGTACAAATTTCCCAATGTTATATGTGATTTTGAGATGTATATAAATTGTACCAATAAAGAATTTAATTAAAAAAGAAATCAAAAAGAAATCATGAGGGCCAGAAATTTAGCTCAGTAGTTCCAACATCTGCCTAGCAAGCCCGAGGGCCCTGATTTGATCCCCAGTAACCACATACAACAACACTGTGCTGGGCATGATGACTCACGCCCACCAGCAATCAGCACCACATACCAGAGTGCAGAGTGTGGTGGCTCACACCTGTCATCCCAGCACTCGAGAGGCAGAGGCAGGAGGACTGCTGAGTTCCAGAATTGCCTGGGCTACATAGTGAGCTCATGGCCAACCAGAACTACAAAGTGAGACACTGTCAAAAGAAAAATCACAGGTTAACTACATTTAATATAGATTTAATACATCACAGTCATTGTATTTTGGGTGTTCAATTGTTTCAGATTGATTATTTGGGAATTTCTTAGGCCGCCCCTTAGTTCTCCTGACACATACAGTATCAGTACTGTACCTGTCTTGGTAACTTCCTCCTTATCTCTCTCTTCTCTTTCATATCAAGATATTATTAATTTAATCCCAGTCTATAACTAGAATTGACGTTTTCTCCCAGGTGGGCTTATTGCTTTTAGAAGAAAATACTTAGTTGAAGTATTATAACTTCAACCTGCATGCTACTAATCCTTGGCTTTTAAGGTTTTGAACAAATCTGAATGAGACACTACTGAAGATATCTATTAAGCAGGTGATATGTCTATTTATAGCTGTAACTTGGATGGAAGATAATATGATTTCATATAACTTCACTTATCTTTCATATTTATCTTGTCTTCCAGATGCAGAATCTCATTCATCAGTGTTTCTTATACATTTTATCTTTCAGTTCACTTACACAGTTTCTGAGAAAAAAACAAACAACAGAGAATGCTACTACTGAAAGCAAACTTTGACAAATGTTGTAGCTTAAAGTTTATATTTTGTAGCAGTAGGAATATTCAACTATTATTATAAATTAAAACATTTTTCTGAGGTTTGTTCATTGTTTTTTTTTAATATTAATGATTCATTTAAAAATTATACTTGTGTTAAACTTATGAAATATAATTTGTTATAAAATGAAGTCCAATAAAATTTATATTGCTAGAATTTCACCTTCACTTTTATTTCTGTCATCACCATTCTATTTTTCTATTACCTACTTACTATCATTAGTAAACTTTTTATAATGTAGAGTCCATTTCTTGTTCATCGTACTAAAATGTAAGAGGGTATATAACTGTCTTCATCTTTATAGGCTTGGATTCATATAGCCTCTATATTTGCAAATATACAAAACATCACACATACTCTTGTATGAATCATCAGAGCATCTAGACAATTCTTCACTCCTAGTAATTTTCTCTTTACCCAAATAAAATCTAACCTTGTATAGTACCATACTCCTGTTTCTCTCTAGTATTAGACTTTTTTGCCTCAAAATTGAAATATTAAAATTGCAAATATGTCATCTGTGTGAAGCTATACACACATTCTGACCAATTATAACTCTTTGTAGACATATTATTTTATACCTTCTTAACTCCTAAAATGCAGTAAAACTATTCTTTTTGCAAATTATACTTCATGCTGCATCACTTTGCAAATAAATACTGACCCTTTTATTGTTTAATAATAGCAAAATAAGGAAACTTTATTGCTTTTATTTTCTACTTAATATTAAAACCCACACATCATTCTATATTTGTCTATTGCAATATTGCTCTGTTCTTTAGAAAATATTTAGTACATATTTATGAGTCCTAGAATAACACACTTAACACACATCATATTACTGAGGGACAATTCTTTTACTTCAGACTTTTGCTATTACAAGTACAAATAAAAGTGATATCCCTGCGTGCACATTTTCATAAATTTTCAGGTGTATATCCAGAGTAATGCTTTAAATATAAATATTAGAACTCATCCTGAAGAAGCAAATTATTCTCAGCAGCTGTCTGTGAAAGTGTTCTCTCTGTGATGCCACTGGCCACACGCTACACAATCGCAGGACTCTGTTAGGTGAGTTGTGGCTGGTCACACCTAATAACACACTGCAATATTAGTGTGTTGTTACTACTTGACCTCAAGCCTTCCTTCTTTAAAAATTTCTACTAGCAAAATTATATTTCCCCAACAAATGTTGATCTACATTAAATAAGGACAACTAGAGTGAGCTTTGTAACTGTGAATCCTGGCTGACTCAGAAACTGGCACCAGAAACAGATGACTGGAGAGCATGATCAAATATGAAATGAGATTTTGACATTCATTCTATCTTCTTTTTCACATTTTATTCTTTATTGGTATATATTTGTAGTATGTAATGTTTACATTCTTCACAGAGAGATGGTTCATGTACATAATACATTCTAATTATTTTCTTCAGCCATACCTCCCTCATATCTCTTGCTTTACTTCCCATTGTAAAAGATATTACTCCTTTTTCCACTGTTTATCTTTTATTTCACTCTTCAGTTATTTATACTTAGATTTCTCCTGTAGGATAAACTATGTGCTATTTAGGCTGTGTGCCTGATTTAATTCACTTAAATCTATGCTGTCAAGGCACATCCACTTCTGACATATACCTTAAGTCCACCCTTTTTCATGATAGTACAACACAGCATATGAACAGCATATTTTCACTATCTATGCATGTGTTAAGGAATATATAAACCACCTTAAAGATTAGCTATTGTGTACTGTGTTCCTATAAACATGCATATGCATGTATTGCTATGTGATATGCCATTAACTCTTTGAAATTTCCTTTTTTTTATTTTTAGGACTCTCATGCCAATTACCATAATGAGTTTATTAATGTACATTCATACCAAATAAATCGTTTTTTTATCCCAAAGTCTCCCAGGGTTTGTTATTATTTGATTTCCTAATGACAGTTATCTTTACTGCAATATGGAATCTCTGTGGTGCTTTAATTTCATTTCTCTAATAGCCAGAAATTATGCACACTTTTTAAATGCACATTGGACATTTGTACCCTTCTTAAAAATGTCTGTCCATGTCACTTGGCCATTCTTTTATTGCATTTTTTTAAATTTTGTATGTTTGGATTTTTTGAGTTCTTCATGTATTCTAGA
The DNA here is from genome assembly GCA_004025085.1 of Thryonomys swinderianus. NCBI lineage: Eukaryota > Metazoa > Chordata > Mammalia > Rodentia > Thryonomyidae > Thryonomys > Thryonomys swinderianus. Next base: position 35,202 of record PVIC010009215.1, on the reverse strand, counting down.
TATTCATTTGGATGAGGAACAGTTAGCTGACAAAATATTTTTCCCAATCTGTATGTTGTCTCTTTACTCTGTTGATCATCTCTTTTACTGTAGATAATTCATTAAATTGGATATGACACAATTTTCTGGCTCTTGCTGTATTTCTTGTGCTGTTGTAGTCTGTGCAGAGAGACCTTTGTGTATACTTTCATGATTAGGCTAACATTAGAGAATGAGAATGTGGCCAGCTTTTGAATGCCAAAGGGAATAAAGGAGAATTTCTAAATTGAATTTATACCTCTGTTTGCTTATCAAAAATTTTAACATCCAGCAAACTATGAATAATATGGAAAATAGCATACCTCAGGGCTCAATGGCTACTTTTAATCTAACTTAAGGTTCTTAAGTTCAAAGACTAACACATTTAATTCAAACTGTTCTCACAGCCAGTAGCTTTCTGATGCCTTATGTAGATGCTCCATTCTAGTAAGATGATCTTATTTTCCAGAAATTCTGACTTTTCCAGGACATCAAGTGTTAAATTTGAAAATTGTCAACTTATAGCATTTAAATTGCTAGATTTGTAGGTGCTGTAGTGGGAAACCTAACCTTTAGCAACCTGAAATGAAATGAAAGCATTGAAGGGAACTAGGTGAACTCAAAGATCTCAGCTTAGCAGTCTATGAACCCTCTCACAAGGCAGATGGCAACACAGAGGCCTTGCTTAACGGACCTGTGGACAGCTGGGGAGGGAGCTCACCTCTTCTCATGACCAAACCTGGCTGTTCAGTCTCTCCATTTGCCAGTGCTCAGGTCCCATTACATTCCAGAGCAGTAGATTTGCACATGAAGGACTGGATTATAAAACCAGAAACGTTTGCTCTCTAAGACACAACTGCTCATTCTCACTCTACCTCACAGACAAAAAAAAAAAAAAAAAAAAAAAAAAAAAAGTTCTTTTCAGTATATACCTATAGAGCAATTACTTTCAGAGCAATCTTTGAAAGGAGATTGTGTAATATGATCACAAGAAGGAATATGCGTGTCTTAGTTACTCTCAGTTCTGGAGCAAAATAGTTGACATTCACAGATTTATGGATGAGAGGTTTATTTTGTCTCACAGTTTGTAGAGTTTCAGTCTATGATTGGCTGGTTCCAAAGCAGGATTACAGGGAACAGGGTAAAGGAAGAACAGTTCATGGCATGGGAGGCAAGAAACAGAGAGGGGTAGAGGGAGGAGTGATATATACCCTTCAAGGCACAATCACAGTGGCCTGCCTCTTCCCACCAGGCTTCTGCTTGTATCACATTCAGATTAACCCACCATGAATTTCACATCCCATGATCCAATCATTTTCCAAAATCCCCAACCATGAGTGCAAGAGGCTTTGGAGAGACATCTAGATACAATTCATAGCAATTTGAGAAATGTATTACATCCAATCAAAAACCAAGTTTGATTCCCAAGACCTTGTACACTAAAAAAAGATGAGGTTGCTGATTTTTAAGACAAGCAATAACAGAAATGTTCCTAAATGCCACTGCTGCAGCAAGCTACTACCGAGATAGTTGCTAACTGATCAGAAGACATGATTATGATAGAAGAGCTAATTTGTAAAAGGAGCAAATTCAAGAATACTGCAGAAATTCACCATCACTATTGTTATTGATGCCCAAATCCGTGTGTGTGTGTGTGTGTGTGTGTGTGGTGTATAATATATTATAGTATAATATATTACGCTCCAATCAGTGTTATTTTCCATGGACTTTGCCATTTTAAAATTTCTCAAAAATAAACATGGTGGGAGTGAAGCCCCATCACTAATGGATCAGAAGGAGTATCTTTCAAAGCTAAAAGCCTGGACTATTAAAATGATATATATAAGGACAAAATGTTAAATAAAACTAGCAATATGTGAGTACAGAACACAACCATATCTATTAGAAAACATAGGAAAAATAATACTAATGTTCACTTAGATTTAAATTCAAACTCTGTGAAAATATGAACACAATATAGATATTAGTGCTCAATGAGGAATGCATATATTAGATGTTAAAGACACCACTGATTACAAATAGGAGCTCACTGTGAGTCTCTGCAATACAAATATTTTCAAGATATTTAGCATATAATATGTGAACATAAACCAGGTTTGATTGTCCAGATGCACTCAGAAAAACCATACCTTTATCTTTCAAAGAGTGCTCATATTAGATTTTGTTTTCTGTGTATATTAAGTCAGAAAGTTGACTTCTGGGCCTTTTCCAGAACCAGCAGCTCACATACACCTCAAAATACACAGCCCCATACATTTTTTATGTCGGTGGCAACATAATTCTTTTTGCAGCTCCAACTCTTTAAGAACAAATATTTCAACACTGTACTCATTGTTATATCTTCCATTCCTAACACAGCCTATGGGAAATAAAGGTCAATAACTTCTGAATAGTAAATTTTAGTATTGATTGACTTATTTTCTGGTACATCCAATCTGCACATTGCTACATCCTGCAGACGTGATCTGATATGGCTATTGATTTATTTTCCTGATACATCCATTCTGCACATTGCTATATCCTGCCGACCATGATTTGATACAGCTAAGTATGTAAAGACTCCCTCATTTTAATAAAAATAATGTTGTTCCATGTGGCAGTGCCTAGTATTTGTGCCTGTTAACTTTGGGTGCTCATCTCTATTTTCTGCTCACAAAGGACTACATGGAAAGACAGAAGAGGTAGTATTGGTTAGAGGAAAGATGAGCTCAATGCCAGTATGGATTCCCTTTATTCTTTAGGATGGGACTTGCTTATCAATGCCCCACATCCCCTCACCTTGAAGTCATGCCTGAAAGGATTATGTATCTGTTGGCTTCTTACTCTGAAGAACGGAGGCACATTGTCTCATTCACTCTTGTTTTGATTTAGACACTCTTGTCCTCCAATAGGTTTAACTCATGACCTGCTTCTATTATAGCTAATCATTAACAAAACATGGCGAAATCTGAGTGTGTAAGAGTGAACAGATCTCATTCACAGAAGAACTGAGATTTTAAAATGAGACGACTTTGAAGTGGAATTTCTTCTGTTTTACTTTGAACAGCATCCTACTCTAGTAAATTTACACAGCTCATACTTTGAACGTATTGCAATGCGGAATTGTTGTCCCCAGAGTTTCAAGCTTTAGATATATATCTTCTTGTGAAACCACTTCTAGATAATGCTGCGAGCCCCTCCTCTCTGAAATGAGCGGACAGACCCATTTCCCTTCCTCATGCTGCTGCAAGTAGTCACAGTGTGACAAGCTCTGCTCGTCTTCTCTCCTCTAGGAACTAAATGCTTTACTTTTCCTTTCTTTGCTCTCAGTAGATTAGGGTTCTAATACGATTAACAAATACTAAGAAACCCATTTCAAGCCTAATTAATTTTTATTCCTGATGACTGAGCGCGCTTTAATAATCTCATGTGTGTCAAGTCCTGTGAAGAAATTTAAACCTTTAGTCTCAGGTGATCATGACATTTTCAGATCCCCCATCGTGTCTCACACCAGTTCTCCAAATCTACCGGATGATAGTAGCAGCATATATATGTGTCGCTCCTGCCAGCTCTGTGAAGGCCTTAAAAGTTTATTGCTATGATCAGAAGTCTTTTTATTCATTCATAGTTCTCTTCCTCCAGTGGAGGCAAGTACAATACCTTCACAAATGCCCTGTTGTGTTGAAGAACCATGGATTCAGCCGGGTCTGGGGAAATCGAGGACGTGGCAGGACTCTGACTCTGAGATCCACTCAAATCAAATCTTTAAAATGGCTAAAGGTGTTAACTCAGTCAAAAGGGTCTTGGTTCAGTCTCCAACACTGCCAAATTAAAAAGGAGCCATAGAATCATATATACTTCATTTATTCCAGTCAGACATTCTCAATTTAATACTTACTTTTTCCATCATTGTGCACCTTGCATAATTGCAGAACAACTCAGGAACAAGATATTATTATCTGGAATGATCCAAAGGAGGTGATCTTCAATGACCATCTTCCAGAATTGGCTATTAAACAAGATTTGTAGACTATAGATGGGGTGGTTATAAAGCAATTGTTATCTTGATTTAACTGTTTCTTGAAGTGAAGAGATAGTAAACTAAGTAGCAAAGTTAGAATGAGTTACATAAGCAAGTTGAGAGTGACTGACCGGGGCTTCTTCCAGGGGCGATCTTAGAGAAATGGTAACATTAGTGCAAGATAATCTAGTTGAAATGGGGAGCCAAGTAAATTGTGGAGCTAACATTGTGGTGTACCAAATCCCTGTAGCACTCATCAAGACTTTACATACTGAGAGCAGGTTCCCAGGTTCTGCAAGATAAAACTTAAAATGGAGTTTTCTTCTCCTTATTTTTTATCCACTCCCTAAATATGCTTTTGCAATTTTCTGTTAAGAATTTACACTCTAGGGTGAAAGTATGTGCAATTTAAGTTCTCCCTTTAGCAAAAATGGCCTAAATGATATTTCTTCCCACATGCTGCAGTAATCTTTATGACAGATAAATGAGAACTTCAATGTCTTGAGCAGTGCAATATGCCAGACATTTTGCATGTTAACTCACATAATTCTCCCCAAAACTCTATGAGGTGAACATTATTTTCCTCCCAATTTTACACTTGAGGAATCTAATGCTTACAGAGGTTAAAGAATTGCCAGCAATGCCAAAATCCAAGTGAAACTGTTAAAGTGGGTTGTCTTGTTTGCACAGCCTTTCTTAATGCCTCCTTCATCCCTCTAGTATATTGTCACAGTCATTTACCTCTGCTGCTCTGTAGGCAATGCTGAAGTCTAGCTCACTATAGGACGACTCTAGAGCATTCACAGCACCCTCCATGTGCAATGAACACCCTGAGTGGCTAGCTTGGTTCACCTGAACATCACCTCCATGTCCTGACTCGCCAGGGCTCAGCCAATCAATAGGTAACGTGTGGAGCCTTGCATATGCCCGCCCTTGATTGCATGTATAAAAGCAACAATAAAGAACAAAGTGATGGTCTGAAATCATCCCCAGAGTCTGTGTCCTGTCTCCACGCTTCACCCTCTGGGTCCCAGTCAAGACACCAACACACAACCAACCACACTTCTGAACTTTCTAGAAATTTCATGAACTATCATTCAATTTAGTCATGGTTCCCCTATTCTTACCACCCCCCTTTTTTCCTGTTTCAGGGATATTTGCAAAGAGTGCTACAACACATTAGAGAACCACAATGAATAAAGTACAGCACAGAACTTCTATGGTTGTTCAAAAAGAACAAACAAAACAACCCCTACCAAAAAGGGAAAAATACCTCCAAGCTGAAGCAATAAAAAGAAGGCAAAGGAAATTTTAAAACTGTGGAACAAGGTGAAGAAATTTGAAATTTACAGCTGAAGTAGGAAGATAAAACTGAGAGAATAAAAAAGAGCCAGATGTCATGGGCAAATATTTGTGCCCCTTCAAATTTGTATGTCGAGGGTTTGGGATTTAACTCAACTGTACTGCACCTAACAAAAACATTGGCTATAAAAGTTCATATATTGAAACTTAAATGCTATCATAATGCTATTTTTAGATCAGCGTTTGTAACATAGCTAGCCAAGTTTGCTTCCTTGTTTCCCATGAGAGGGCACACTGAAAAGATGATGTGGAGATACTGAGTAAATACAGATGAAGGAAAAAACAACTTAACTATGAGCAAACCAGTAAATTTTCCCCTTACAAGATATCAGAGATCTCCCATTGCCTAGATTTTGAGTCTGCTAGCTTCCAAAACTGTGCAAAACAATTTTCAGGTTAAATCAAACCTTTAGCTTAAAGAACTGTCTGGCAGCATATTGTACTAAAACACCTAGTTAATAGAGAGGAAGAAGCAGCAAAAGAGGGGTTATAATATATTTAGAAGACTCTCTCATGGTGTTCAAATAGTAAGAGGCATAGAAAAAATAAAAATATTGAAAATTATGGAAACTCTCAAAAGGATTAAATTAACTATTCTTGGCAACTGCACACTATGAGAGATAGTTCGTGTTCCCATAAGCAATATTAAAAAGTCATGACAGTTTAATAACATCAACAAAAAAATCTTTCCGCAGTAGTAGATAATAATTACCCCAAATATAACTATGGATCTGTGAAACTAACTTACATATCAAGGCACAGGAGCTCACAAATCTTTGTTTACAAATAATTGGATGCACAACAGAACAAAACAAGAATACTCACTATTTTTAAGTTCAACATTCAATTATAAGAGGTATAATATTTTAACTCTAATTTTTAAAGTACTAGACATGTAAATAAATAGGAATATCCGAATTAAGGATCACAAAGTAAATCAGTAAGAACCCTTTCTGAGGTGACACAGCTCTTAATAATTACCAGATAAAGCTGTTTATTTTACCATTATAATGTTTGTCATTAAGATGTTTGTAAGGTTTAAAAAGCTTCCATTCAAATTGAATCCATAAAAAATGAATGAGTTAAAAATACAATAGGAGGCCAGAGATACAGCTCAGTGGTTCCAGCGCCTGCCTAGCAAACGGTAGGTCCGTGGTTCGATGCCCAGTAACCACATACAACAATATCGGGCGGGGTGGTTCACACCCACCAACATTCAGTACCACATACCACAAATGCCAGAGGTGGTAGCTCAAACCTGTAATCCCAGCACTCAGGAGGCAGAGGCAGGATGATCGTTGAGTTTGAGGCTTGCTTGAGCTACATAGCGCAGGGCCAGCCTGAACTACAAAGCGAAACCCTGTCTCAGAAACAAACAACAACAAAAAACCCAATAGGTATAAATAATTGCATATTATATATTCTGGATGAAAACAGTAGTGAACTTTAAAATACAGCAAATGAGTTATATAACAGTAACAAGACAAACAAATTGAAAGAGATTTATTTAAACATGGCAAAACTGAAGCAACAAAATTACGTGAAACGGAGACCCTAATAGAGATATTCGGCAATAAATATATTTGAAAATTGACGCTTAAAGATTAAATAGTTCAAATTCAAACAAATGAAGCATAAGGAAAATATCATAAATATATTCTATAATCCAAGTATCTGAAATAAATTATGAAGAAAATATTTGATTGCATTCAAGGGAAGAAAAAAAATCATAAGAAATGCAGCAGACACTCTTTAGAAACAATTCGTGTAACCAAATGAGACATAAATTTTTTCAAAAAAATACCTTAAAATAAACAAGTACACACACAACAAAAATTAAAATAAACAATAATGATAGAAAACCTACCAGTCCAGATTCAATACATACAGAAAAGCAAAAAATTTTTACAGGTATTTTGAGATACACAAAAACTTGACTGTTATTTCCTCTGAATCCTCTCTCCTTACTTTGTAAGCAGCTGCATTTCCTCACTGAATACACATTTTGCTACTTCTTCTTACTATTATAAGGAGACTAGGGGTACTTGAAGGAACACATTAATTTTGTTGTGTTTAGGGTAAATTATCACTTCTATCATCTTTCCTTGGTGTACAAATATAAGTCAGAAAATTTACTGTATAAGATATAGATAACCCAAATATATTTTTATTTCTGAAATAATTTAATTTGTAACTTAAAACTTCTAAAATTTAAACACGATGACTAAGGCCATTACTGACTGGATCTAGGGTGCATTTAAGGAAAATAAATACCCATTCTATATTTATATTTTAGGAATAATGAATAGCTTCCAATTATTTCACCACAGGCAGAATTATCCTGGAACTAAATACAAAGATTATAAGAGAATAGAAGTATAGGTCATTAATGCTCCTGAACTTTTAAAATGATACACAGAATTCTGCACTATTTTCCAAAAATACATACAAAGCTAAACATATCAGGCTAAATGAGTTTTATGTCATAAAGGTAAAGTTGGCTTACATCAGAGAACAATAAAATGAATTATTCATTTAAATAATAAAATACCTTATTGCTACAGGAAAATAATTTGTTATTACATACACTCTCCTAATTAAGAATTTTTTCATAGAACTGAGAACAAAAATTTCTTTACATAACAGGTAAGATGATGGACAGGTAAGATACTAACATTCTGCATGTTAAAAGATTAACTCCTAACATCAGAAAAAAGCCAAAGATATCTAATGTCACCATTCTTATGCAACATCTTATTGTCTACTTGGAGAAATAAAATGAGAAAAAATAAATGGAGGTTATTATATTGGAAAGTTCAATGTCATGGATGTATAAAAATTGTAATGAAATCTATATAGCACCTACTAAACTTATTTTTATAAGGTTATAGCATCCAAAATAAATGAGTCTATTCTGTTTTTATGCAATTTCAACTACTATGGAACACAAACTTTCAAAATCACTTGCCACAGTAAGTAAATTAAAAAATAATGCACAGCAAGTCAACTTGATGAAAATACTTCATAATATATAGGATATATGTCTCAACTAGTATACACTAAAAACATCAAACATTTGTGACAAATCAAAATCAAAAGGGTAATTCTTGGAGAAACGAGTTGTTCCTAGAAATAATTCTGGAAAAATATTCAGCAGCAGATAAAATGTCAATACTAATTGGTATAATTCTTACAATAGGATACTATTCAGGAATCAAAAGAAATAAACGTGATTTATTTCAAATGCTGATAAATATAAAATATTTGTGCTCAAAAACTGACAAAGCATATGCATGGTGTAGCTATATGAGTATATATAAGGATGAATTTACATAGATAGGTAGATGGATAGATTTGAATGGCAAAAATGTAAAAAAAATGGCAAAAATTATGCAGCTATTACCTGTTGATGATCCACAAGAAAAACATACACAATAGGAACATTTCCAGAGTCTTGAATGTGACTGCTATATTGATTGTTGTTATAGAAGTATAAAGTATGAGACTGTCACAAATAAGGATGCATTGTATTACATAGCCACCAGCTAAACTGGCCTGACCGTGTTTCCGTGTACTGAGCAGGGTGCAAATAGTTCTGATATTCAAAGAGCAACATAAGATTAACCTTCTTACAAATTTAAAATACTTTGTCTCATGATTTTATAGGAAAGCAGAGCCAGGAAAGTAGATTATTTTACTGCAATATTCATTAGATTTTGAAAGATGTTGACTGAATTAAGTGATACTGGGCAATATTTTTATATGCTCAGTGAGATGGTATTGTGCTTGAGAAAAGAAATGGTAAATTACCATTTTTGATATTTTTTATTATTGTTTGGAACCTTTAAAAATACTGCTATTCTAATTTACTCTGAGTAAAACAAAAGAGAAAAACAATCCATGCTAGCTACCATTGCATTTAAATTTTAAAATTGAACAATTAATAATCTAAGATACTTTATTAAAATATCAAATAATTTCTATTTTATAACAGCATTATGGGAAAGTACTTTATATTAATTCTTGGATAAAGTATAATTGCACTCTTATATCTGGGAATCTCCAATATCCTAAACTGATACTAATGTAAAATCCTTAGAGTATTCACCAAATTGATTATAATGGAGCTGAACGAGAAGTTTCCTGAACCCAGGCTTATGTTAGCTGTCATATAACATTACAGACAAAATGGTTCAATGTATCTATATGAAGTCTCTATTAACAAAGTGTCTATATGTGAGCTCTATTAACACGGTGTAGTTATAATTCCTCAACAAATATATACTCATATATATGTCTAACAGAATTTACTTATACATAAAGAAGTAGAAAGAAAAAAAGAACAAAATGTATTTTCTGTTGTAGAAAAGCTGGCAAAATAAGGATTATATATATATAATTTAAGACAGGGTCTCGCTTTGTAGTTCAGGCTGGCCCTGAGCTCACTATGTAGCCCAGACAAGGCTGGAACTCAACCAGCAATCCTCTTGTCTCTGCCTTCCGAGTGCTGGGATTATAGGCACGAGCCACCACACCTGGCTAAAGATTATATTTTTATTTGTACAGCACTAATAGGATGAGAGCCTAAGATGTATTTTCCTTAAGAGCTCAATATTTTAGCGCATGTATATTTGTGTGTGTGTTCCAGTCAGGTTTTGGGCAAAGAAATACACAATATAGAACATAGTTTGCAGGATTATTTTATGATAATCAAAGTCAAATATGAAAGAATGCAAGAGCTTAATCTACACTAGAGGCCCAAAGAATCCAGCAGAGACCTAGCTCCAAGGCAAAGTCTCACACAAGTTCACTGTTGGGTTAGAGTCCGAGCCAATGGCCCAGGTCCATCCACACTGATTCAGCTCAGCTGGGCTTTAGAAGTTGATCATTAATCTACCATAGTGTGTAGGATGTGCACCCAGAAGGCCCAAAGGCCAGTGGTGGGAGCCAGAGAGCCTGCAGCCATGAGAGGATTTTCACCACCTGACTGAGGGATCTACACTGGAGCCAAGAAGTGTGCTCATGGAGAATTTCAGAGCTCCTCTGAGGAGAACAGCAGCCATTCTCAATGACAGCGGAGCCCAGAGCTCCTCCTCCATCAAGAACAGCTGAATTCCCTTCAGGAAAACTATCCATAGCCAGCTTCTCCTGAAAAACCAAAGCCCATGATCTTTCTCTCCAGTTTTCTTTTTTGTCTTTTGACAACAATCCTTGCTTGTATCCTGCACATGGAGACCACACTGATTCAGTTCAGCTGGGCTTTAGAAGTTAATCATTAGTTAATCAACCATAGTGTGTTTGAGTAAGATTAAAGACCAAGAAGACTTCTTGAAATGTAGTAATAATTTTGTATGATATTTTGATCTAGTAGAGGCACATTTATGACCCTGAATTTATTCAGATATATACAATTACAAATATGAAATGAATATTATTGTTTGTAAATTATAGAAATACTTAGTAATTTTAGTATTTGGGGATGGAATTCAACTTTGACAATAAAATTAAATTTATTCAACCTTCAGGAGAAGATGAAGAATAAACACGATACAAACAAATATAACTGCAGAAGTATTATAGAGTTGGAAACAGTATGATATCTATATATCTATCATCTAGCTATCACTTTATGTACTATTTGAACACAGAAATATTTGTGATTATGTATATACACCATCTTAAATACATAAACATCTTCTTTCCTAACTCTTTAACTGATACAGTGTAAGAACAGAGAACCTAGAATAAGTGAGCACAAATAGAAACCAGGTGTTGAAAATAATTTTTTGTTTAGTCCTTGTATTAGTTAATGTAAATTTTATATTTGCTCAATTTATCTTAGCTTTTAATTAGTATGATTTCTATAAAAAGTCTAGGTACATTTTTATATTCCATGAAACCGTGCATTTGCCTGGATGTGAGCACATAATTATCTCCTTTAATTTTTGCTGCCTCTGAATAAATGTGATAATCCAAATCAACTTGTTTCACCATTTCACTCTTTATTTAAATTTGTCAAGTGACACACACTCCATTAATTCAGAGACATACTTTGTCAATTTGATTCCCTATCTTGTTAGTACAGCTGCCTAATTTTGTAATCCAGTCGCATATTAGAGTGTTCAAGTCTACAGCTACATGGCCCATCTTGTTTATTTGCTGATGACTCCCTGTTTTAATAATTGAAGTCATTAGTGATGAAAATGTGTATTTTACGAACAGTGCGATCCATTGATTTAGCCTTGGTTAGTACATTAATTAATGCTATCTGTGCAAGTGTTTTAATGAAAATGTTTGGGATATAATTTGAAATATCAGCTTTAGACATATTATTTGTTATGTAAATATATAAGTGACAGATTGTATATGTTGCACTATATGTTTATGAAAGTAGAAAATTTTAAGCAAGGAAATCCATTGTAATTTTAGCTATTATTTTGATGTAAAGTGAACACTTTCCTGAAACAGCACATTAAAACATGATATGACGTTTTCACATATATTTCATAATATATTAACAAGATAAATATTTCAATAAAAATTCCAAAGCTTCGTGCCAGGTGTGGTGGCTCATGCCTGTAATCCCAGCATTCAGAAGGCAGAGGCAGGAGGATTGCTGAGTTTGAGGCTTGCCTGGGCTACATAGTGAGCTCAGGGCCAGCCTGAACTACAAAGCGAGACCTTGTCTCAAAAAAAAAAAAAAATCCACAGCTTTGTATGAAGAATACTGGCCTAATAAGTCATTAAAATCTTCTTATACCAAAAGTTCCACTCATTTGCATAAAGACAATCACTTAAGAAATGCTGCCAATTTGACCTGAGGATTCTTTGTAAAGTAAGGCATTATTGAAACAGCTCTTTTCTGATAGTAAATTACAGTGAAAAATTTTAATTATAAGGTATAATTTTGTTTTCTTTGAAAATAAGCCTAAATCATTTTTTTTAATTTTTAAATTACTGTATTTTGGTTTATCAGTAGTAATATTGGAAAATAGAACCTTTTAGAGGAAATGATTCAGAATTTAAGGTGCACTTTTATGTAACATAAAATGAACAAAAATAAATCAAATCATCGTTCATTAAAGATAAGTGTATTTTTTTCTCAATTTTAAAATGTGAAAGATGTTTCATGCTTTATATTTTAGACAAAATGATTTGGATAAATGTTCCTTAAAGGTCCCTATGGACAAGACTTGCTTCTTAGCTTATTGGTAGTGAGGTGTCTTATTGATTTTTGTGTGGGGGATGGTATCATCAGAGGTTCTTAGATCAATCACTGGGGCCCTGTCTTTGAGGGAACTATGGTATCCCGTCTCTTTCTCTTTCTCTTGAAGTCAATCCAACATGGACTCCTACTAAATGGCTCTGACACTGTTCAATTTACATGAACCCGGGTTCTTTGTTACGTAAAGTTGAAGAATAAATTTCAGAACAAAAAAGAGGAATTTAAGAGCATGTATACTGGAAATCATAAGAAAACAAAACAAAACTTGTTTTCATCCAAGAAGAGAATAAATCCAGTAGTGCTTTCTTTGCCTCAAGGTCAGGCCCCAGTGATCCAATTCCAATGACCAAATTTCAATTCTTAACATCACGAAATGAACTAAAACTCATAGTGGTTTAATCCTAATGAATATCACACATCCCTACGATGCAATCACTTTCCAAAGTGCCATCTTTGATAAGCACATGAAGCTTTGATGGAAAATCTAGATATAAAACTATAACAGGAACACAAGAAAAACTCTTTTATTGGTCTGTGACTGCAGCAATAATTAAACATTAACACAAGATTTCAGTGGGGTTTTGTTTTGTTTGAGACAGGGTCTCACTTTGTAGTTCAGGCTGGCCCTGAGCTCACTAAGTAGCCCAAGCAAACCTCGAGCTCAACAATGCTTCTCCCTCTGCCTCTTGAGTGCTGGGATTACAGGCGTGAGCCACCACACCTGGCACTGTGGTATGTGGTACTGATTGCTGGTGGAAGGTATTGTTGTATGTCGTTACTGAGATCGAACCAGGGACTTTGCACTTGCTAGGCAGGTGCTGGAAACACTGAGCTAAGTCTCTGGACCTAGATTTCAGTTTTGAGGTAAGAATTGTGGCGAATCTTGAAAGATGAAGAGATTTCTCAGCAATTTCTGGAAGGCAGCATTATCTTAATTATTTATCTGTTATATCTTATAGGGAAATATCTTTGGCATACAAGTGCTTTGGATTACAAACATGATTCCAGAACAAATCAAATTCAAAATCAATGTTTTACTACATATTCACAATTATAAAGAAAATGCATTTCAAAATTTCAAAGTTAGTGGATAAAATATGATAAATCTGTAGTGTACACTTTTCATAACTGAATAAGTCAATAGTCTAAGCTCATTAGGCTTTTGACATATATTCCAGTCCCTTTAGGTATGTCTTTCACTATTCCTTCTCATTCCATATGCAATGCCTTGCCTTTATATTAAGTTCATTGAAATGAACATTTTTTGACATCTTTCAGTCTTTTGTCTTTATTTTGAACACTCCTGAAGCTTGTTTTCCTGTTGAAATTTTCTGGTTTCCCTAAATCTGGATGGAGTCTGATTTTCATAAGGATATGTTTTTCAGGAATCCATAACCAATTTTCTCATTTTTCCTTCTGATTAGCAATAGTTGGGGTAGGAATTCAATCCATGTCCCATTTGCTGTTTTGTTTGCCATGCCGTGAATTATAATATGTCTAATAATTTTATTCTTAAAATTACTTCTTTCACACAGTACTCAGGCAGTATTTCCTTTGAGATACTGAACTCTTTAAAAGTAGCTCTGTTTTGACTTGTTCAGTTCTACATTCAGGAGAGGGGCTCACCATTTATTTTCTAAAGATAATGAACTCATCTCTTAAAATGTGTAAATAAATGTCAAATCTATGACTTTGTTCCTGTTGAACATTTCAGAAAGGTACTCCTTTAAAAGTAATAATGGAAAATAAACAGATTACCAGCTGAAAATACAGGCTTCAAAGTCAGAATCTAATGAGTTTATAATTCTACATTGGACAAATTATTTAATGTCTAAAACCCAATTTCATCATCTGTAACGTGTAATATAATTTCAAGTTTTTAGGCTTTCTGTGAAAATATAATGAGAAAATATATGTGAAATGCTTAGGGTAATGCCTAAAACATAATATATAATAAATGTTCCCTTAATATTTGCGTTTACCCAAAGAATCAGTTATTTAAAAGACTGAAAGGACAAATGGCATCAATTTTGCCTTCAATTGCTTGAGTGGAAAAATTTAATTTCTTAAATTGGCAACCATCACCTTTCATGCTAAATCTATTTGATGTGGAGTTGAAAATATAAACACATTTTCAGAAGTCCAGAAGGATGATTTAATTTAAAAGTATTTTAAGGGAATGAGAAAAATACAGAAATCATTTAGACAGGACTATGTAAATGTATAGTTCACTTATTTCAGACCAAAGCAATTGGATTTAAATAGTTGTTAATGATGAACAAATACATTTTGTGATTATCTACATAAAAGCAGTGTATTAACTCAGTGAATCACTTGTTACTAAGTTTATAAAAATATCTTCTATATAGCCCAGGGCTATAAATCAGTATCTTTAAAAGTTACATAGTTATTTGTAAAACCTTGCCAGCAATATGATCTTCTCTTTGTGAAAACATGATTTCATATGGGAGGAAAATTTTTCCTTCAAAGTATTTAATGTATGAATAATTCATGATCAGACATATGTGATTATTAAGTAATTTAGACTGGTAATATGACTAACATTTTCCATATTATCTCATCTTATTTAAGAAAAAAAATTCATACAGATAAATCAGCATGAGTACTTTCTTATATTTTTAACCAAAGGATCACTGATACTTTTCAGGTTTCAGGTACAATTTTTCCCCAAATGAAAACATATAAGTAAACTACTTGTAATATAAATTATCTTATACATAAGCCAAAACAAGTGCAAATTATTTTTGTTGTTGTTATTGAAGAATATATAATCTTAAAGAAAAAGTAACAGGACATATTGAAAAATATTTTAAGTCTTCTAACTGAGAAATTTTTCACAGAGAAGTAGATAAAGGGGCAAATTATTGTCAGACATGAATATATAGTAATTTTAAAAGTCTGCACAAACATTTATAAACAAAACTGTATTGAAATGAATTTGTAAATATAAGATAAATAATTTTGCAATATTTTAATTTTTGTTCTTTTATAGATTCTAAGTTATAACTTCCCCTGTTGTAGCATTACATTTTAGAAACTCTGTTTAGATAACTATTACCCCAGGCCACTCCACACTTGTAGGCATTTCTCTTTCAGCTTTTATCTCTACTTCCTGGAAGTACATCATGTGAATTTTATAAATTGATCTTTGTTTTATGTTTTATTTGGACTTATATAATCCCAGCACACAAATTCAAATATTTTACTTATTACTAATTTATTAGGATTAAATGTTTGATATTTCCAGCCTTCAGATACTGTTCTAGAGTCATGTGGGAATGGAGCAGATAGGTGAGATTCCTCACTTTTTCTTGACTCCATGAGTAGATGGTTAATTATCAAGTAAATAATTGGTTTTTTTCAGATAGTCATAAACACAGTGAAAATGCCACAAGAACAGGTGACTGAAGTACACGAGCACAGTAATGATATTACGTGATTGTGAAGTCTTCAAACACAAGCTTTTCAACTGAAATTGCATGAATGTAAAGCTACTAGATAAGATTAAAGAAGAAGCATGATTTAATACAGAAATTAGTGAGTAAACACTGAAGTAAAAACAGTTGCAAGGCGTATTATAGTGTTGCCAATTGAAAAATACTAGGAATTTTGGTAATTTTGAAAAGTCTATTATGCTCATAATTGGGAGCACACATGATAAATTCATCGGGGACTGATGTGAGCAGTTCAGATGAAGAAGAAACACCTGAGGACTGAAGTCACCCAATTCATACTGTCTTTGTGATAAAGATGAGATTTTTCTGGTAGAGCAAATAAGCAGAATAAGGATATTAAACCGAAAAATTAACCTTTAAGATTATAATCTGATTCAGTGAATATTTAAGAAATACTTAATGTTTCATAAAATGAGAAAAATAGTTTTTTAAAATTTCAGTGAAAAACTTCAACTTTTAACTTTTGAAGTCAGACTGAAAGAACCATTTTTAATTATCAAGCCAGTTCTGGGAATCAAAGCATACTTAGCTCTAATCCGACTGGTAACATTGACCCTTTTTTCCTGTTAGAAAATTGCTTAATCCTACTTATATCTGATACTTGTAGAATGAAGAAAACAAGAAGTTATTAGTTGAAAATGCTATCATATAAAAATCAATAAAGTCAAAATATATCACACATATGAAATATTATTGAGCGGCACTTTATTTTGCATGCATTTATGAATTTCTGAAATGTAAACAAAAATAAACTTAATTAAAATAAGCTTACTTATATGAGACAATGAGTAAAACAAAAGTTAGATATTCACTTCAAAAATCTCTTCATTTAAAACTAAAACTGCATTGTTTGAAAACAAATATATTTAATACAATTATTTGGAAATAGAAATAAGCAGAGCTGCTCTAAATTACCTTGAATTTATGTGTTCATCAAAAACTCTCCTCTACAGATATAACTATTATAATAACAAAAATTAACCAAAAGAAAAATCATTTTGATGCACTAAGGATAATTTAATGGTTTTATTTTTTTCAGAAAAATCTATGTGTACAATGTAGAATTTCTTCTAGTAACCAAATGATCAACATTATGTTTTTATAACCATCATTTCAACAGATATAAACCCTATGCTACTATAAACCAAAATGCTGATTATTACTATTTTCTTTTTAAAAACGTTAGAAAAAAATTTATTTACACTATAAAATTAGTAAATGAGCGAGCTATCAGTTTGGTTCAGAATTTTCTATTCCCTAAACTGTTTAACAGGTCCTCTGAACCACTAGATTCATAGTTTACAGAATATCTTTAGTGCTCCTTAAAAATCAAATATTGTGTTGGGCGTGGTGGCTCACTCCTGTCATCCCAGCACTCGGGAGGCAGAAGCAGGAGGATTGCTGAGTTCAAGGCTTGCCTGGGCCACAGAGTGAGCTCAGGACCAGCCTGAACTACAAAGCAAGACCTTGTCTCAAAAAAAAAAAAAAATCTTCATGGGCTGAAATTGCTTTGGAAAAAAGCATTTGGGGATAAACTAATTTAGATTATGCATCACATATCACTCAATACAATCAGAGTTCTTTAGAGTAGAAATTGCTTTTCTCTGCAGCAACTATAAAATGGAATTTTTAAGGAAATTCACAATTCAGTTTAAATTCTGCCAGGTGAAATCCATGTTCAAATTCTTTGATGTTTACAAGAATGTGCTTTCAAATTTTGGAAACTTTACCCAACTGCCAATTTTGAAATACCTTTTATATTTTGATGCCATGTAGAACATCTGCTACATAATGAAGTGTGTAGATGAATGCATTTTGAGATAGATTTGGATAATGACTGAAATGTAAGCTTCATGAACTAAGTATCTAAGCGTGAAGTTTTCTAATTGAATCATATGCTTTGAATGGATTTTTTCTCTGAAGTAAAAAATTTACATGACAAACTAGGGATGCCAAGAGAAGAAGAAGGGGAAAACAAACAAACAAACAAACAAACAAACAAACAAACAATGAGATAGGAAGTTACCAGAAATGGAGACCTCATAGACTGGAAATAAAGGATTGGCAAACAATCCTCCATGTCACAGGAAACTGCAAAAAAGCAGGAGTGGCTATCTTGTTTGCAATAAAATAGATTTCAAACCTAAACTGATTAAAAGAGAAAAAGGAGGTCAGTATATTCATGTACAGAGAGCTATCTAAGAGAAAGAAATAACAATCATAAATATTTATGCACCAAACTCTAATGCACTCAACTATATAAAACAAACATTACTGGACATGAAAAGCCAGTTAACCATGAATACAATACTTATAGGGAACTTTAATATTCCACTGTCACAGACTGACAGATCAACTGGACAAAGAATCAATAAAGAAGTACTTGAGCTAAATCAAACTTTTGAGCAAATGGACTTATTAGATGCCTACAGAATACTTCACCCTACAAAGCGAGAATATACCTTCTTCTCAGCTGCTCATGGATCATTCTCCAAAATAGATCACATTCTAGTCCATAGAACAGGCTTAAGTAGATGCAAAGGAATTGAAGTTATCACCTGCATACTATCAGACCATAGTGCCTTGAAACTGGAGCTGAATAGCAAAAGAAATTCCAAGATCCTCACAAACACATGGAAATTGAACAACACTCTGTTGACCAACCAATGGGCCACAAAGGAAATTAAAGGAGAAATTAAGCAGTTTCTACTACTAAATGATATCCCCAGCACATCACAGGAATTTATGGGGCACAATGAAAACAGTTCTAAGAGGGAAATTCATAGCAGTGAATGTCTACACTTGGAAAATAGAGCAAAGTGAAATAAACAATCTAATGATGAACTTCAGACAATTAGAAAAAGAGGAGAAAAACAAACACAAAGAACATACTAGAGAGGAAATTATAAAGATCAGAGCAGAAATTAATGCAATGGAGATAAAGAGAACAATACAAAGATCAATGAATTAAAGAGTTGGTTCTTTGAAAGGATAAATAAAATCGACAGACCCTTAGCCACCCTTATCAAACAAAAGAAGGAAAAGGCTCAAATCCATGCTATAAGGAACAAACACGGGGAAATCAGCACAGATCCAGAAGAAATCCAAAGGGTAATAAACACATACTTTGAAAATCTGTACTCCGAGAAGATGGAAAATCTAGAAGAAATGGATAGATTCCTAGCCACATATGAACTTCCAAAGCTGAAAGAAGAGGGTAGAAAAATGTTAAACAACCCTATATCAATCTGGGAAATTGAAAATGTAATAAAAATCCTACCAAGAAAGAAAAGCCTTGGTCCTGACAGCTTCACTGCTGAATTTTACAAAACTTTTAAAGAAGAGTTAATACCAGTACTTCTCAATCTCTTTAATGAAATCGAAAAGGAAGCGGTACTCCCCAAATCATTCCTTGAAGCAACCATCACCTTGATTCCAAAGGCAGGGAAAGATCCTATCACAAAAGAAAACTACAGGCCAGTCTCTCTAATGAACATTGACGCAAAAATCCTCAACAAAATACTGGCAAACAGAATACAGAGAGTGATGAAGAAAATCACACACCCCGATCAATTCAGATTTACCCTAGAGATTCAAGGCTGGTTCGACATACATAAATCAATAAATGTAATACACTATATTAACAGCCTCAAGGACAAAAACCAAATGATTATCTCAGTAGACACAAAAAAAGCATTTGACAAAATCCAACATCTATTTATGATCAAAACCCAACAGAAAATTGGAATCAATGGACTTTAATCTCAATTTAATACAAGGTATTTATGAGAAACCAACTGCCAGCATCATATTTAATGGGCAAAAACTGAAACCTTTTACACTAAGATCAGGAATGGAACAAGGATGCCCTTTGTCACCACTGTTGTTCAATATAGTGCTGGAAACATTAGCCATAGCAATCAAGCAGGACAAAGATATAAAAGGAATAAAGATAGAAAAAGAAGAATTTAAACAGTCATTATTTGCCGATGATATGATACTCTATCTAGAGGATCCTAAAAACTATACCAAAACACTGCTAGACATAATTACCAAATTTGATGGTGTTGCTGGATACAAAGTTAATGCTCAAAAATCAACAGCCTTTGTCTACACAAACAACACTCACTGAAAGAGAAATTGGGGAGTCAATCCCTTTCACAGTAGCACCCAGAAAAATGAAATATCTAGGAATCACCCTAACAAAGGAAGTGAAAGACCTTTAATCTGAAAACTATAGGACTCTGAAAAACGAGATAGAAAGGAGATCAGAAAGTGGAAAGACACCCCTTGTTCCTGGGTAGGGAGAAGCAATATCGTCAAAATTGCTATCCTCTCACAACTAATATACAGTTTCAATGCAATTCCAATGGGAATTCCAACATTATACTTCACAGAGCTAGAGAAAATAATACAAAAATTCATCTGGAACCACAGGAGATCTAGAATAGCCAAAGGAATTCTAAGCAGCCAGGACATGGCAGGGGATATTACAATCCCCAATTTAAAACTCTAGTATAAAGCCACTGTGATAAAACTGCATGGTGCTGGCAAAGTAACAAACCCGAGGACCAGTGGAATAGATTAGAAGATGCAGAAACAACCCCAGATGCATTAAGCCACCTTGTCTTTGGCAAAGGAGCCAAACATCCCCAATGAAGGGAAGAGAGCCTCTTTAACAAGTGTTGCTGGAAAAACTGGGCTCTAACCTGCCGAAAACTAAAGCTAGACCTATTTCTTTTGCCATGCACAAAACTAAATTCACAATGGATTTGAGACTTAAACATTAAAACAGAAAAAATAAGCATGCTGGAAAACAGGTTAGGTAAAACTCTTGGAGACACTGGTTTAGGCAGAGACTTTATGAATAAAACCTCTAAAGCACAAGAACTAGCAGAACAAATCAACAAGTGGGATCTCATTCTACTGAAAAGCTTCTGCACAGCCAAAGAAGTCACTGGCACTGCTGAAAGACAACCAACAACATGGAAAAAAAATCTTTACTAGCTGTTTATCAGACAAAGTGCTCTTATCTACAATATATAAAGAACTTAAACAGATCAGCCTCCCCAAGTTTAAAGACCCAATTCAAAATTGGGCATCTGAAATGAACAGACACTTGTCAGAGGCAGAAGTCAAAGTAGCCAAGAAGCATATGAAGAAATGTTCAACATCACTGGACATTTGAGAGATGCAAATGAGAACAACACTGAGATTTCATTTCACTCCACAAAGAATGGCCGTGATTACAAAATCAACCAACAATCAATGCTGGCGAGGCTGTGGGGAGAAAGGAACCCTTCTCTACTGTTGGTGGGATTGCAGACTTGTGCAACCATTGTGGAGAACTGTGTGGAGATTTCTCAGAAAACTAGGACTAGGGGTCCCATTTGACCCTCCTATCCCCCTGCTAGGAATATACCCAAAGAATTAAAAAAAATCACATTGGAAAGGAAGATGTACACCCTTGTTCATAGCAGCTCAGTTTGTGATAGCTGAATCTTAGAAACAATCCAAATGTTCATTAACTTGAGAGTGGATAAATAAAATGTTTTTTTTATAAAATGGAAAATTTTTCTGCCATAAAGAATGACACGATTGATTCATTGATGTGCAAATGGCTACACCTGGAGGACACACTAATAAGTGACATCAATAGATCACAGATAGGCAAATACCGAATCTTCTCTTTGATATGAGCACCTGTAGATACAAATGAGCTCTAGAAAGTATGACAGTTTTTGTGGAATGGGAAATTTCCATAGGAAATTTGGTGTGGGAATTTAATGAGGGGAAGGAATAGATATGATTCTGAAAGAAAATAAAAGAGCAGGTATATAGGGGGTTGGGTGTGGGTGGGTAGTGATATGGGTAAAAATGATAATTAACTTGTGTCATATACTGGTACAAATTCCCCAGTGTTATATATGATCATGAGATGTATATAAATGTACCAATAAAGAATTCAATTTAAAAAAAAAACTTTGCAAACCTGTTAGAATTTTATATATCTCTATTTGAATCCGAAGTTTACAATATTTTTCTTATTAAAATATTTGAAACTTTGTGTGACTTAAAATATGCTCTTCAGTAATTTCCTCCTTATTAAAATATTTGATATATTAACCCTTGAAAAATGCATTTCTATAACAGTATGTAGGAAACCGTACTTTTTCAAGTATTTCCTATGTTGTCACTGAAAATAGGTTGAAGTATTTTACCATACAGTTTTTAAGTAACAGAAAAGAAATAGAGCTGTAAGCACTATAGTGTCTTTCCTTATTTAGAGTAGTGCTTTGATTTATATTTTTCTTACTTTCAAGGCCTACAGACACTGAATACCAACAAAGGAACTCAATCTACTTCATTAAGTCTCCAAGGCAGAAAACAAAGGTACATAGGTCACTGTGACTCTAACTCAAGGCTTAGGTTTTGCCATTCCTGTTAAAATGCCTTTTCCATTTGCAGAACTACCACCATATCACCTAAACTTTTGGGTTCAATTATATTTTTTGCTATTATATTTGCACAGATAATTAATTTATAGCTCTCTTTAAAATTAAAATGTTTTGTTCTACAATAAATATTCATAAAGATTTTTTGTTTCAATTAGATATCCATAAAGTAGCAGGGAATTTTAGAGCAGAAATTTAAAAAAATAGCCAAAATGTTCACTGCCTTAAAATATTTAATATGTGATTTATTGAACTCAAGCAATCTGTCTGTGGTGTGAGAAAATTACTAAGAAAGGGAGAGAAAATGAAAGACAAAAAGCATATTTTCATTAGGCAGTGAAAATTAAAAATTGATACAAAGATCCTTGATATTTAGTTTCAGACTTTAAGAATGAGAAGAAATGTTCTCCCTAAAGTTCCTTCCATTTGTCATTGTTGTTGTTACTGTTGAGACACTCCCTTCATATATTTTTCTGTTCCTAAAACTAAATTGGATGCTCATTAATTCCATCATGCTCCAAAATAACATGATTCTTCATTCTTCATTCAAATTATTAACATTTTATACAAGACTGGTATAAATATTTTAGAAGAAAAAAACTGATTTACAGAACGTTGAAGAGAAATTGTTTTAATGTTGTGTTTATCAGTAATAACACTGAGTAAGGTTATAGCTAAGAGAGCAAGAAAATTTCTGTAGAGAAATAATGCAAGGAAATTTCTCAGCTATCAGTGAAAATTTTGCAATTTAAATAGATGTTGAAGGACATAACAAGAAATGCTCAAAAGACTCATTGTTGCAAACATAGTGGAGATGTATCAGGAAAATCTTTGATATTTAACACTGGTAGATAGTTAATGAAAAAATACAAATATTTTTTCTATAGGTTTTCATCATGTGACCACTTTGATGCTTTTTTCTAATCCATTGTTTAGAATTACAATAGTTATTCATCTTTGAGGGTGTGACAGCTTTGACAACATGTTCATATTTCTACCTATCTATCTATCTATCTATCTATCTATCTATCTATCTATCTATCTATCTATCTATCATCTATCTATCTATCTATCTATCATCTATCTATCATCTATTTATAACATAATATATAATACATATATCTCTATATATTTTATATATATTAAATTTTTATGTGTCCACATTTTATAATGAACTGTAAAATGTGTCAATAAATATTTTAATGTCTGTTTTAAATAAGAAATATATATATATATATGAATAATTGTTACTTTGGAGTCATAATTCTGAAGGCCTTTAGTCAAATAGTTACTAGATGTTAATTTATGTTTTTGGAAACAGGCTGTTAGAATATATTGTGAAAATTAAACACACGTGGTGCCGGGAGTGATGGCTCATGCCTCTAATCCCAGCAGTCGGGAGGCAGAGACAGGAGGATTGCTGAGTTCAAGGTTTGCCTGGGCTACATAGTGAACTATAAAGCGAGACCCTGTCTCAAAAAAAAAAAAAATTAAACAGACGAGGAGTTAAAATCTCCATCAGATGAAATCTGTTAATATATTTTTAAAATTTTCTAGTTTAACACAGACATTGCTATGTCATAAAAATAATTACTTGTACACATCTAAAAATGTTCTGATGGCACTGTACCTCAAAAATAGGAGTCAGAATTCCAATAAAATTAAGGATCAAAATACTTACCACAGGGTACAGTTAGTTAGAAATAACAAGGCATCTTTATGGAGCTGTTACTTAAGCAATTGAAGACAGTCACCTTGAGCTGTTATTATTTCAGAACTGATGGAATGAAGACATTATCTGTCGAGGACTCAAAGGAGTTCTCCAAAGGGGTAGCTCATGGAGAAATGGGAAGGGAAGGTATGTCACTTCTGTACACCAGACAGTTGTGGGTTAGCCCTTTATAGCCTGCTTGAGCATTATCAAAATTGCAGTCTCCTGCACTCATCTTTTATTTTGTCCTTTAATTTAATCATAGTTAAATTTTTCACATAAGAATAGTGAGATATTTGAACCTGTGCATCTGATTTATTTTCCTTAGCATTATGGTTTTAAGGAATGAAAAAATTTAAATGCCTTATGTACATTTACTGACATCTCATGATGAATGTGATCATTATGTGCTTCAAATATGTATTAATAATCTTTTAAATTAAAAAAATAAATAAAATGGAAAAAATATTCTGGAGATTTTTGAAAAGTGCTATTTGGCAGCCACTAGAATTAAGATTTATTAACAGTTTATAAATTCCTGCTTTTCTGAACAGATATATTTTGGAATGTTTCTAATTCTATTGTTTCTAATATTACATTAATGTTATCTATATGTCTTTATGTTTTTCCTTTGCTTTCTTTCTGAATTCTAAAGGTGAATGCCTTATTTTTTCTATGTTATATAAACATCTAAAAACTTTAGCTTTTACCTAAGTACTCATTGGGAGAATAAAACAGCATGCTCCTTTCTCCCTAGTGTTCTGTTATATCTTACAGTCTTCTTTTGGCATCAAGACAGCTTCTGTCTATGGGGACCTGTGAGGTATGTGCCTTAAATACTTTGTCATGTTTTACAATGAATTTGGTTTTGTATCATTATAATCAATTGTTTGTATTATTCGAGGTAGCAATGTGTCCAAATATGTTGTCAATATTATGAATATTTTGTCAATATTATGAATATTTCGTAGATAGATAACTTTCAAGCCCCCTCCAAAATAATCAGAGTGAAAATAGTGAATAAGGTTGTGTATGTGCAGATTGTAATCTGCTTTCTACCAATATTTTAATGTGATTTACTTTGAACTGATGAATATATACAAATTTACATATCGATGCAGTACTTTTCAGTTTTATAGGGCATGCCTAGACTGAAACAGTTATCATTTCTTTGTTGTTAAATCATTCAAAATATTTTCTTCTAACTTTGAAATGTGCAATAGCGCACCACAAATTGTCGATGAAATATAATTTTATTTATTACTCTACTTAATAGGTATTGATCAACTTGTTGTCATTAAGGGGCACCCTCCCCCAAATACACATGCTCCCCAAAAATTTGGTTATTACTATTTTACACTTGATTTTCATAAGAGTAACTATTTTAAATTTTATACATGAGTAAAAAACATGGGAAATTTTTGTTTTCAGGCTTTTTTTTTTGCTTTTTGAGACAGGGTCTCACGTTGTAGTTCAGGCTGGCCCTGAGCTCACTATGGTGCCCAGGCAAGCCGCCACGAACTCAACAATCCTCCTGTCTCTGCCTCCCGAGTGCTGGGATGACAGGCGTGAGCCACCACGTCCCGCATTGTGGTATGCGGTGTTGATTATTGGTGGGCATGTCTCCACGCCCAGCATTATATGTGGTTACCGGGGATCGAACTCAGGTCCTTGAGCTTGCGAGGCAGGCGCCGGAACTACTGAGCTAACCCTCCGGCCCTTCAGGCCTTTTTGTAATATTAAACTAATAAATGTTTATTTTAAAACTCATTCATTGATATATATTAAAATATAGTTACTCAGTTTTGCCTTTATTTCTCATATTTTGTTCTAAAGGAGAGTGGAAATTGCCTTTATTATTGCTTTCACCTCACAGACTCTAATGAAAGAAAGATATTTCAGACTCAGTTGACAAAAGAAATAGATATTATATTATTATTATATATTATTATTATATATTATGATTGAGTGTCACACATGCTGAGGTATGCAGATTTTTTGCAACAACCAAGTATTCTAGTAATGTAGCATAAAATGATAGGGGTTTATTTGAAAAATTAATAATATATAGTATCTTTACATATATATAGTATCTTTATATATATAGTATCTTTATATATATATATATATATATATAGTATCTTTTATAAACTTGAAAGGCCACACACACCTATGTGCACATGCACACACACAGACACACACACAGACACACACACACACACACACACCTGTGGATCAGTGTTCACATATAGTGTGTGGAATGTAGGCCATTGCCATAATGAACAGTTTCGTGAGTTGATCAGAAATGTACCAGGGTCATCTCCACCTAATAATTTATAACTTTGAGGTGTTTATACTTCTCACTGGTAAGATACACATTTTTCCATCATATGTTTTTTAATGATGTTCTCTTGTAACTAAGAATTTAGCAAACCAAGATTATTCTTTCAGCCAGAATGAGTTAGATTTTATTGTAAATACCATAACTGATGCAATCAGAATTACACTACCACATTTATTAAACAAAATAAAACATGTCTGTGAAAGGTCCTACAGATTTCTGAACCTGCACAGATGATAACTTCACTCACCACTGAATATATATATTATAATTATATATATTATATATATTATATAATTATATTATATATATTCATCATATATACAGTATATATATGAAAGCATTTGCAAAATATACTTTTCTTTAAAAAAAAGTCTATACTCAATGCATTACCTATATGATTAGTACCCCTAGAGTGTAGTAGAGAATTTCCAAAAGTTTCTGTGTAGCAATGTCAGTTTAAGGGATAGATAGAACTGCCCAAGTTTGAAAGGTTTAATTCCCTCTAGTATGAAATTAAAGGCAAGTTTGAATTAGTTCAGAAGTCTATAGTTTGAGTGTTTAAAGTTGTAATTTTTTGCATAGATTAACTTTGAAATGATTAATAACTGAGCAATGTAATTTATATGTAATATTTAGCATAAACACTGCAAAATCTATGGAGACAGGATGGATAATGTGGTAAAATCTAAAAAGAGAAGTTTAATACTTTTTCCTAAAGGACTCCAGAAAAGCAGAAGTAGAAGTCACAGACCTAGAAGTCTATTTCACAAAATGTAGGCAAAGACAACATATTTAAGTAATGTTAGTACTGAAAGGGAAGGACAGTAGATTTAACCCAGTGGTACGGCTCCTGCCTAACAAGTTCCAGGTCTTGAGTTCAGTCCCTGATACCGAGGTGTGAGGGGGTTAAAATACTGAAAGGGAGAGTTAAAAAGAGCTAAGGACGCCAAAACACAGCTAGGAAGGTGTCCCATTGGCTTCTCTGCACCACTGTAAGACGCATATAGGCCACAATCAAATACTTCAAGATATAGAAGATCTGAGCTGCAAGTTTCCAAACTTAAAGGGACAGCAGAGAAAGGCTCATTGATTAGGCTGATTTGAGTAGTACCCACTGTATGCATATGTAAGAATATCCCACTCTACTGCATTAGTAGGCACAATAATTACATGTTGATAAAAGAGAATATTTTAAAGCTTAGGATTTGAATGAAATACAGGCTGAAACAAGGAATGAAGTGAAGTAAAACAATGAATATTTTATCTACTTGAATCTTATGTGATTTCTACTGCATTTTATTTTGAGACCTTTTATTAATATTTGCATCCTTAAATACATGCATTAGTTAGGTTTTTCCCATAGCAGAATAATTGTTCTATCATAACCTCATTTACAACCCGATATTGGAAAAACTTATGGTGTTTAATAAATTTTGCCATAATTTATATTAATAAATACCAGAATGAATATGTAGATATTCAAAGACTTCTGAGAGCTAAAAGGAAATTACACCATTAATGGGTTATTATTTATCTTTAAGACACATATAAAAGAAGATGTGTCAAGTGTGGGTGTTCTAATAGGTCCATTTTTTTAATGAATCAATAAATTCTGCTAGCTTGTGGAAAATCACAGCTGTTTCTAGCTCTGTCCTGCTTTCTTTTGCCCCAGCTTCCTCTGTATCATGGCCCTGTCTGTAAAATGAGATTATTCTTAGTCGAAGTTCCCTCGGTGGAAGGAGTGTCAGAGAATGTCACGCATATTGTTACTAATATTCCCGTATAGTACCCTACCTCAGGACTTTTTGTTATGACTTTCCACTAATCTTGCACAACTCCCACAGATAAACCATCTCGTATATGTGGTCATTTGCTTATAACTCTTCCATGACATTAAACTTATAAGAACAAAATTTCTTAAAATCTCTAAAGTGATGTACACTTATCCATATTTTCTCAAAATATTAATTTGTTTAAATTTTTTTATTTAAAATATTGCTTTTCAGCCATCCATCCTGTGTCACATACAGGTCTGAACCCATAGCATACAAACCTGAATGACTTGAAAACTCGTATTTCAATATTTTCAGCCCAAATTTGACTTTAGATTTTATACAGCCATACTTGTGTGACATTTTTAAAACTTTTGTTCAAATATCTTTCCAATGTTCCTGGTTAGATTTTGTCTATACTCTCATTCCCTCCAGTTTCCCTTAACATGTAATTGTCCTTTTCATTTGTTATAACTTAATATGTCATATTAGTTTTATGTCATCCCTAAACATAGATTTTAGTTTTATTGTCTATTCACTGCTCTGAGAATGCCCCAAGATGCAAAGGGCCTGGCCAATCAAGACATGTCTGTTGGGTATGTAAATGACCATTTTTCCTAAATTCAAAATCAATTTTCAGGGCCGGAGGGTTAGCTCAGTGGTTCCAGCGCCTGCCTCGCAAGCGCAAGGTCCTGAGTTCGATCCCCGGTAACCACATATAATGCTGGGTATGGAGGCACGCCCACCAACAATCAACACCGCATACCACAATGCGGGACGTGGTGGCTCACGCCTGTCATCCCAGCACTCGGGAGGCAGGAGGATTGTTGAGTTCGAGGAGGCTTGCCTGGGCACCATAGTGAGCTCAGGGCCAGCCTGAACTACAAAGCGAGACCCTGTCTCAAAAGCAGAAAAAAAAAATAAATTTTCAGTGATGATTCATTTTTGAGGTAACAATGCAATAGATATTATATTGGTATCTTTTTTAAAAAGAATCTCATTAAACTAGCAGTATCTGATAGAAATGTCCCAAACTTGTGATTTCTTACTTTCTGCCTTCCCCAAATTAAACAACTTATAAACACAACCTCCTTTAAAATAAATCAGTTGTTATGAAGCTCAATATACTACAGCTTATGTTCTGTACAAACCATCATCTCTTTGATTATAATTTGCTTTATGACTAGAATAGAATCACTGCCTTGGGATCCCATTTTCCTGACTCCAGCCTTTCCTTGATCAATAGGCTTCTCCTCAGAGGGATCATTAGAACACAAGTCGACATTCATTAGTATTTAGAAGATGAACAACATAATGCATTTTCTTTTTTGTTCAACAATCTGGTATTATTTACTTCAATATGCAAATCTATATCACGGCAACAAATAAATACAAGTCTGCTGTTCCCTAACTTTGTGATTTAACAATGCACAAATGACTCTGCTGGGATCAACTCTATCTTACAATGATTCGATTCTTTAGTTATGGTATCATGCTGTGAGAACATAAGTATAATTTATCCAGTACTGAGATTGGAAATTAAATTTTGGTATTGCTAGGAAAAAGTGATGTTATTTGCCCTGATAAAGGGTGATTTAAAGACAAATGTTTCATTTGTACTTGGACTGCTGTAATGACATATTTAATTTGATCAAGTAATTATATATATATATATATTGCCTAGCCTTAGAACATAAAATAATACAAGTGTTCGACATATCATACCTATACTTTATTTCTCACAGACAAAAACAAGTAATTCCTTTTAGTTTTTAAAAATATGATGTTACAAATGGTTTTGAAAAGAATATCTAGTCATGAGAATTTTGTTTATTAATTAATTATTAATGAGTACATACTGACCTGCACAGTGAGTACAATTTCAAGATTTGATAATTGTTATTATTTACTTTAAACAGTAAATATATATCTGTTCAAGCTTTCCATCCTATTTACATACTGTGTTACAAATAAGACATTTAAAACTTTAAAATTTCTAACATATACTCATTTTTTATACATAGATCTATGAATTTGAGTGTGTGTGATCACTACACCATATAGAATAAATTTGAACACTCATATAATTCTGTTATGCCTTTCCTTGTTATGAAATATATATGTTTTCTCTTACTGTTTGACAAAGTCTTGTCTGCTCTTAGTTTGTATTTCTTATTGTTCAGAATATACTAGATATGGAAACAGAAAATTTGAACTATTTTAGGATTCATCCATTTAGTAGACTTATTTGAAATTGGGCCATGATTTTTCATCACACATGGTTTGTGCCTTTTTGTTGTTCAGTGAAAATTCCTGACAATTTATCTACCATACAGTGATTTAGATCGTTTTTCTCATGAAGCAATAATGACGAATGCTGCAATTTACATTTCTCTACAGGTTTTATGTGATCATCACTTTTTATTTCGTTAAAAGTACAATTGTTGAGTCACATTATAGTTTGTAAGAAATTGCCACACTCTTTCCATGGCTGTATAATTGGCACCAAAAGGAATGATATTATTGTTCTCATCCTTGTTTTATCTTTAAATTTAGCTATTCTTGTATGTTTTTTTTCTTTTTTTTGAGACAGGGTCTCGCTTTGTAGTTCAGGCTGGCCCTGAGCTCACTATGGTGCCCAGGCAAGCCGCCGTGAACTCAGCAATCCTCCTGTCTCTGCCTCCCGAGTGCTGGGATTACAGGCATGAGCCACCACGTCTGGCATATTCTTGTATGTTTTTATTTAAGTCTCAGTAAGTTTTTAAAATCCCCCCTTCCATGTTAGCTTCTACTGTTCAATGTCTATAAACATATGTATTTGTAACTAGTATAAATATTTTGTTATGTATATATTCATGTCATTTACTATGTTTTGCATTATTCTTCATATTCTTACAGTTAACTGTTTCAGGTTGTTTAGATGTTTGGAATATAAACAATTTGTTTTCTAAGTAATTTGTGAGTAGCTTTCTCAGTCTTAGGATGATTAACTTTGATCAAGTCCATTTTATCGTTATTTTTTAATTTAATATGCTTTTGATAGCACGTGCAAAATCATAATCTATTTCAAGATCAAAGATATTTTATCTTGTGTTTTCTCACAAGTATTTTATAATTTATTTTTTAAATTTGTTTTTCTGATGAATTTTGTGTGAATGTTGACGTGGTATGACACAGGCATGAATGGCTGTCTTACCATTGTCTTACCAAATGGTTGTGAATGGTTGCTGCTTCACAGCATCTTTCTTGTACAGTATATATTAGCTTAAATATATCTACCTTAAAGGTAGCTACTTGTTTGTTTGTTTTGTTTTATTGTTTTTCTGACATAAGCTCTCTCTTTATAGTTCAGGCTGGTCTTTAACTCACTATGTTGTCCAGGCTGGCCTTGAACTTTTGGCAATATTCCTGCCTCTGACTCTTGAGTGCTGGTGTTGTTGGCTATAAGCATGAGCCAATATTCCTGGTACTGTGGTATGCAGAACTGGGGATCAAACTCAGGATACTGCATTTGCCAGGCAGATGCCAGAACAATTGTGCTCAATCTCCAACCCCAAGATAGCAGCTTATAAAAAAAAAATCTTCCTTTGATCACCCAAGCCATGGTTGCAGTGTACATCTTTAAAGTTATATTAAACCCCTTATTAAAGATAAATTTGGGAGCTTTTAAAAATGTACATGAACACGAAAAAATTGTCTGTAGTTCCTTTCATAGATGTATAGTTTCAGAAAATATCAAATAGGTACAAAGAAAATCAGAAAGGCCAAGTATTTCTAATATGCCAAATAATTGCATTTAAGAGCTAGAGCTGGATACTTATTTAAAGTCTTGCACATGTTCCTGGTCCAGAGATCTTGTTAAGGAGCACAGATAAGTCAGGATAGTGTCTTTGCACTCCCTGAAGCCTCAGAATTTGCCAACTTGAAAATCTGTCCATGTTAAATAAAATTTTCACAAGCTATTTTGCTGAAAAATCCTGTGAAAGTATTGTTTATTACATAATCAAGCTCTGATGGATAAAAAACAGGCTCAAGAAGATCTGCGAAAGATCCAGGTATCCTGTGCTCCTGGATGAATGACATACATTTGTACAACCTTCTCGTAGCCATGATGGGATAGTAAAGATGGAAATAACAATATTCTGTTAAGAAGGGCTGGAACAGATAGGAAGAAAACAATTTGTGTGTGTTAGTTATATGTACAAATTCCTTATAGTGAATGCAATAACTCTTTACTACAAGTGTGAAATAAATCTAAAAAAAGAAAAACAAAAACCTGTATTTTTCCACATGGTCATATCAGAAGATTCCTTCTTCCTACTTTTTCTTTGATCCCCCAAATATACCTTCTCAAATATCCCAACCAACTCAGAGAAGTCCTAGAACTAGCCAAGATGTAATAGATAAAGATTTTGATGGAGGCACCATAATAACTTTTTCATGAGCCAACATGCCTGGCACTGTGGCATGTAGCACTGGGATTCAAACAATATGGTTTTATAAAAGATGCATGCATTAGATAACAATCAAATTATTTTTCTGATGTTGTAAGTGAAGTAGAAAGGATAACCTAGGTGTGAACCTGAAATCAATCTTCCAAATATCTCCTTCATGTCTAGAAATTAGAAGGCTTTGTTTAGTAGAAATAGTGACTCATCGGTCAGCATCAAGGGGAATTGTTATGACCAAACAGAATTTCCTTTTTTATCTACTTCTATGGAGAACAGTTAACTGACAAAGAAAAAATTAAAAAGTCAAAATTATTCAGCTGCACATTTTAATCTCTAGCATCACATACGTTGCCATCTTTTTACTTTCAGAGAAGAGTGAAGAGACAGGAGTGCAAGAATAGTAAGGGTGTGCAATCTCTGAAATTCTTTTAATAAAAATCGTGTTACACATATTGAATATATATTTAATAAAGATCATGTAATACATATTGAACATATTTAATGTATTCAATGTATTTAATTTTGTCAAAACTAAAACATTTTAAATAAATATAATGGAAACATACTGAATGTCAAATAAAAATGATGAAATTAACTTAGCACTTTTATTAAAACTACTAGTTAAACGACTAAATTTTAGTGAAAAAACATTTAAAGATAGAACTAATTTTAGCATTATATTTGAAAAATAGAGTCAAATGCAGTTATTTTATTAAAATCTATCTTGTAAGATAATCATAAGCTTAATGATATAATTATATACTATCATAAACAATATACCAGACATCAGGTAATTTATACAAACAGAAGTTCAGTTAGCTGTAATGTGGGAGCTATGTAGTAGAGGAGTAGGGTGTTTGCGTCTGCTCAGCCTCTGGTGAGGATTACTTGACACATGATAACATGGCGGTAGACATCGAGTAGCGAGTGGAGCCATTTCCTTGAGAGAGCTGATTTCTAGGTAATGCACTTTCACCGACCTCTGAACCCATTAATGTATAAATGAATTAATATATTCATCCCTTCATGATTCAGTGACTTCCCAGTGTCCCACCTCCCAATATCATGAGCAAAAGAATGTGAGATTAAAGATATCAATGAATGAATTTTGGGAAAATATTCAAGTCATAACATAGGTGTATATCAAATTACAGTTATACAAATCCTGGTTTTAATAGCATCACAATATATTTCATTTATTGTTTATTATTTTTGTCCTGCTGTTGGACTCACAAAAGACTAGAGCTTACTGCTAAGATTCTAGTTAAATTCCCTTCTCCTGTTTTTCCACAGTTGGAAAGTATTTTGAAAACTGCTCCAGGTTATTTTTGTTAAAATTGGAAAATTCAGGCGGGCATGGTGGCTCACTCCTGTAATCCCAGCACTCTGGAGGCAGAGAGAGGTGGGTTGCTGAGTTCGAGGCTTGCCTGGGCTACATAGTGCACTCAGGGCCAGCCTGAATTCCAAAGCAAGACCCTGTCTCAAAAAACAAACAACAAAAAATAATAATTGGAAAATTCAAAAGAAATGAATAAATTATAAGAATGAGCTACCATTGTTGAAATAAGAAGATATAAAAATCTTGAACAATCTAGTAATAGTCAAGGACACTGAGCAAGTAATTAAAATAAAAGAAAACAAAACAAAACAACAAACTACCACCTAAAATGAGTTACGGACAAAATAGATTCATTGCAAAATTCTACAAAAATGTTGCAAAGATCAAGTGCCTATGATCTTCAAACTCTAAAGAAATGGAAAGGGAAGCATTAGCCTCAATGTAGTCCTGAAAATAAGAATTACTTTTATTCCACAACCAATAAAAGACCCAACTAATTAAAGAAACATAGAAGAGCACAGAATTCAAGTCTGTGGCTCAGTGAATTTTGACAAAGTGAACATGTGCATGTTGAAAGCTGTTCAAGGAAAAAAATGTAACTTGAATTTCTTCCTCTTCTTTTTTTGTC
The DNA here is from genome assembly GCA_004025085.1 of Thryonomys swinderianus. NCBI lineage: Eukaryota > Metazoa > Chordata > Mammalia > Rodentia > Thryonomyidae > Thryonomys > Thryonomys swinderianus. The sequence goes on along the minus strand of PVIC010009215.1, from coordinate 400 downwards.
ACTAAAGTTTTTCAAACCAAACACTAGTAAACTGTAGATTATCTGCATCCTGGTACAGATTCCTATAGGTTAATTTTTTCAAGTTTTAGGTATTTCATGTAAGTGAAACACATAATATATTCTTTTCTGACTCTGAGTAGTTCACTCAACATGATATTTATGATAATCTTTTTAGCATATCTTTTTATTGTATTGCTAGTACTTGTTTACAACACAAAATAGTTACTTGGGAATTGACACATGTATATAACAGATTTTGATAATTTTTATTATTTCAACACTCTAAACTTTCTGTCTTCCTCCTCTTCATTATTTTCTTGCAGATCCCTGAAAAGTCTGCCTATTTCTTACTAGTTCCTCTTTATTTTACTCTTTTATTCACCTTTTGTGACTCTGATAT
>PVIC010009214.1:0-46145 GCA_004025085.1 Thryonomys swinderianus | reverse complement strand
TTTTTTTTTTTTTTTTTTTTTTTTTTGAGACAGGATCTCTCTCTCTCTGTAGTTCAGGCTGGGCCTGAGCTCACTATGTAGCCCAGGAAAGTCTGGAACTCAGCAATCCTCCTGCCTCTGCCTCCCGAGTGCTGGGATGACAGGTGTGAGCCACCACGCCCGGCACTGTGGTGTGTGGTACTGACTGCTGGTGGGTGTGAGTCACCACGCCCAGTATTGATGTATGTGGTTACTGAAGATCGAACCAGGGACCTCGAGCTTGCTAGGCAGGCGCTGGAAGCTCTGCACTCAGTCTCCGGCCCTCCATGTCTCCTTTATTATGAACCTTTATGTCTTTGATCTTACTTCCCCCTGAGGCTTTGGTCCCTTATACCTTGGGCTTGTGAGGAGCCAGTGGTCTGTCTTCTGACAGCTGCTGTAGGCTGAGCAGGCATTAGTTCTGTCCAGGCAGAGACTGAAAATCTCATCCAGACTGATCTAAAGGAGATATAGCAACATCCGGTTCTGTTGTTTGAAGAATGTTGTCCTTTGATGATCAGTTGTCTTGGAAAATCAGGACATCAGCAAGTCACTGGGGCTTAAGGCAGTGCCTGACATCTCACTGACGTGCGAATCTGGTCTTGCAGAAGACACATCAGCAGAGCTGTCAGGAAGAAGCACATACTGTTTGCCCTAAGAACTGCACAGGCGAGCTCAGCTTGGCTCAGAGAGGGATGGCTGGCATATATAAATGTTACAGCAGGTTAGTGGGCAGGAGTTGAAAATCAAAAGTAGAATAATGTAGGAGCCAGCCCATGAGCTCAGACCTGACCATGAGAGTCAGGTTCAAACGCGTGGGGCCAGAGGCTCTCGCCTCCCCGTTGTCAGAACCCTAACGAGCCGGCGCACCTGGCAGCGCAGCACGCTGCTTCTCCTCCGCGCTTACCAGGAAGCCGACCGGCCTCGCTCCTCCCGGCTGGCCTCCGCAGAATAATGCTGAACAGTGGCTCCCAGAGGACAGAAGCGAGGGCCGGGCCGCGGGTCAGCTCAGGGGCACCATTGCCGCCTGTCTTGCAAACACAGGCTGGTGAATTCAATCTCCAGTACTGGGGAAAAAAAGATAAAATTAGGCCGTATTTGGGCCAGAGATTTAGCTCAGTGGTTCCAGCACCTGCCTCACAAGTGCAAGGCCCTGAGTTCAATCCCGGTAACCACATACAATGCTGGGCGTGGTGACTCACGCCCACCAGCCATCAATACCGCATACCACAGTGCCAGGTGTGGTGGCTCACACCTGTCATCCCAGCACTCGGGAGGCAGAGGCAGGAGGATTGCTGAGTTCGAAGCTTGCCTAAGCTACATAGTGAGCTCAGAGCCAGTCTGAACTACAAAGCGAGACCCTGTCTCAAAAAAAAAAAAAAAAGTTTGCTCTGTGAGTACAATGAAAAGACAAGCAGTGACTGGAAGAAAATATTGCAGGTTGTGTATCAACGAAGGACCGTTGTCTATACTATAAGAAATCCTTTAAACCTAAAACACCAAATGATCTGATTAAGATATAGGCAAAGGAAAAATGTCGCCAAAGGGCTGAGATGCACATATGCCTATCCAGGGGTGTTGGTGTTGTCCTCATGCTTTAGGGCCCTGAGGCAGAAAGATCATAGATTTGAGCCCACCCCAGGCAACTTAGCAACTTAGTAAGACCCTGTCTCAAAAAGAAAGTAAAAGAAAAGAAAAGCTGAGGGTTTAGCTCAGTATGAAGACCCTGGGTTCAGTGCCCAGTAAAGGAATGGGTGACACGTGCATGACAGGGATGGCACCTCCCCGATCCTGTAGGAAATGTGACCCAAACCCATGCTGAGCCTGCGTGCTGAGGTGGGCTGAGCGCGCGGACTGTCGCCACACGGCTGCCATGGGGTAGGCCCTGCCGGTAGGAAGCGGGGTGCCCACGTCAGCCCCTCGAGGCCCTCCCATGTGCACCCACAGAGCGGGCTGTCCCGGAAGCCTTGGAGAAGTCTCACAGCAGCCCTGCTTGGGGAGGGGCTTCTGTCCACAGGAGGGACTGGACAGAGGGGGGACCCTCAGGGCCAGCCAGCAAGAGACTAGTGTGGCCTGGCCAGCAGGGGGCGCCAGGCTTCCTGGCGGTGGCACACAGGGCGCGCTTAGGTAGATGAAAGAAAATTGCGCCTTATGATTGAAAACAGCCCAGCCAGGGCTGAGAGGAAGGGCCCTCCCCGTGCCTTCCCCGCCCCAGCAGCGGCCAGCCCTCTGCCTCCCTTTTTCCTGGTCAATGTCACCTGACCGCCCTGGACAGGCCTCACAGACAGGGCAGAGGGCAAGGTCCAAGCCGCAGAGCTCCGCTTCCCCAGACCTGCTGGGCCACGTCCCCAGCGCAGCTCTGGTTACTGTGAGGACCCTGCTTTCCTCCCCTGAGCGCAGAGGGGCCACCAGCTGGGTCGGAACAGGCAGTGGGGACCCAGGCCTGTCCCTAGAGCTGTGCGCTTGGGTTAATCTTCCTACCACCCTTGCCCCAGGCCTTGGTGGGTGGAGACTGTGGAGAGCAGCAGGTGCCCAGGACAGCCACATCGGGCACAGCAGCTGCAGCCCTTGGTGCCTACTGTGGTCGGCTGGCAGGTGAGTTTGTCCAGAGAGTGGCTTGGCCTCGGACTGTCCTGCTCTGGGGACACTCCTAGTTTGGGGGCTGTCATGGCCCAGGGTCCATCCTGGCCCGGGGACACCCTGGCTCAGGCCACTGTCTTGCCCCAAGCTTGGGGATTTTTCTGTGTTCCTCCCGGACTTTCCTGGGGCAGAAGCTGAAGGGGTATCTGTGGCTCCATTCTGAGGGGTCCTATGTCCCCGGTGCTTCCCGTGCCCTGTCTCTCCTGAGAGGCATGGGTGCTGAGCAGGCGGCCTGCCCCTGCCTCTGCCTTCCCTCCTCAGAGCAGGCTCCTCACCCTGTGCCCAGCTGGGACGCGCTGCCAGGCCCTGGCCTGCCCTCAGCTTGGTGACCCATATGGGGAGTGTTTGCATTCTTGGGGGACACGTAGCTAGACAAGTCCCGGGGCTCAGCGTGCTGGGAGCTGGGGCATTTCCACGCTGCCCGTCCTGGTGTGGGGCAAGCGGCTTCTCCGTGCAGCAGGCTGGCGTCGGGACAAGCCTGAATGGGGCAGGAGCAGTGCCTCCCGGACCGGGCACGACAGGCAGTCAGCCCTGATCTGCTGCCCTGGCCCTCTGGGGCCACCGAGAAAGTTTCAGATTCAAGGTGGAGACTTTCAGGGCCGGGTTTTTGAAAAGAAACAGAGATCTTTGTTAAGAGGCCCAGGCAAAGCACATGTGTAAACAACCCCCCACCCCACCCCAGTCGGGCTCAGCCTCCCAGAGAAACAGGCCGCCAGCGAGGCTGAGCAGGACCTGAGTTCAGCCCTGGGGAAGGAAGCGGGGCTCCCCTGTAACACAGGGCAGTGGCCTCTGGCCCCTTCTGCGGGTCCCTCAGGGGCCACTTCAGCCCCCGGCGGCTTTGGAGACGGCTGACCCAGACCTGTGCACCACCCTCACACTGAGGGCGAGGCTGAGGGACCCGGGTGGGGTAGGAACCGTGGTGCCTACTGCTGCCTCTCTTCACCCCACAGGCGCCTGCGCCCCCATGGGGCTGTCCCGGAAGGAGTGGACCTTCATGGTCCTGTTAGGGGTGGCCACCACTTCGGGCCTCACTGTGCTTGTCCTTATCCTGGTAGAGGCCACCAGTGTCCTGCTGCCTGCAGAAACCAAGGTGTGCCCCGGACCGGCGGGGGGGGGGCAGCTGGCAGCCAGATGCCCCGCTGACCCAGCCTCTCTCCTCCCAGTTTGGGATTGTGTTCGACGCTGGCTCCTCCCACACCTCCCTTTTTGTGTACCAGTGGCCGGCGGACAAGGAGAAGGACACGGGCATGGTTAGCCAGGCCTTAGCCTGCCAGGTGCAAGGTCAGCGGGCAGCCCCGCGGGTCTGGTGGGAGCAGGGCCCAGTGAGAGGGCAGGGAGTCAGCGGCAGCCGCTGGGGCTCTGAGAGGCCGGGTGATGTCCTGGGCCCGTCCTGTGGGCTCTCACCCCGGCCCGCCTGTGCGCCCCCCGCCTGGTAACTGTGAGGAGCCGATCGCCAAGACCGCAGCTCCGTGCATCCGGGGACAGGGCAGGCGGCCACCCCCAGGACAGCGGGGCCCACCAGGGCACCCGAGTGATCTTCAGGTCCTCGGGGCACAGACAGGCTCACAGCAGGTGTGTTTGCCGCGGAGGCCACCACTGCGGTCCCAGCTCCGGCCGGGGTCTTGTCCTGGGCGCCATTTCAGGGCCTGGGATCTCCTCTTACGCCTCGGACCCGGCGCAGGCAGGCGAGAGTCTGAAGGTCTGCCTGGAGGAGGCCCTGGCGCTGGTGCCAGAGGCCCAGCACCGGGAGACACCCACGTTTCTAGGGGCCACGGCTGGCATGAGACTGCTCAGGTGAGGCTCGGGGGGCCCTGGCACCTGGAGTGGGTGGCGGCCGGCCGCTTCCCGCCAGCTCTCCGCCCCCCCAGAGAGAAGAACAGCTCCCAGGCGAGGGATGTCCTCGCGGCTGTCTCCCAGGTCCTGGGCCAGTCCCCCCTGGATTTCTGGGGTGCTGAGGTGCTGGCTGGGCGGGACGAAGGTGCCTTTGGCTGGATAACTGTCAACTACCTCCTGGGAAGGCTGATCCAGGTGGGTGGCAGCCAGAGGGCGGAGGAAGGGCGGACGGGGGCGGGGCGGGGCCTGAGGGCGGGGGCGGGGCCGGCGGGCGGGGGCGGGGCCGGGCGGGGCTGACCGCCTGTCTGGCACAGTACTCCTCTGGACACTGGACGCCGCCCAGCGAGGGGACGCTGCTGGGCGCCCTGGACATGGGGGGCGCCTCCACCCAGATCTGCTTCGCTCCCCGCGGCCCCATCCTGGACCAGAGCTCCCAGGCCACCTTCCACCTGTACGGCGCCAACTACAGCATCTACACTCACAGCCACCTCTGCTTCGGGCGCGACCAAGTGTTGCTCAGGCTCCTGGCGGGGCTGCTGCAGGTCGAGCGGCGTGGGGAGGTCGGTGCGGGGAGGCCACGGGGCACTGGCTGGAGCTCACCGTCGGCCTCCCTGCAGAACAGCCCGGCGGCCCTGCTGCGACACCCGTGCTACCACAGTGGCTACCGGACCATCCTGGCTCCAGCCCTCCTGTCCGAGTCGCCCTGTGTCCACACTGCGGCCCACCTGGACCCCGCGCAGAACCTCACAGTCGAGGGGACAGGCAACCCCGGGGCCTGCGTGGCAGCCATCCGCAGGCTCTTCAACTTCAGCTGCCAGGACCGTGGAGAGTGTGCCTTCAACGGGGTCTACCAGCCCCCCGTGCAGGGCCAATTCTACGTGAGCACCTAGTGCCCCACTCCGTCTGGCCAGGCACTGGCCAACCAAGGCTGACCCCGGGACAGCCACAGGTGCCCGGGGGACTCAGGGACACAGGTGTGGGCCCATGAGGCCCCTGCCTCCTGCAGCCTTTTCTTCCCCTCTAGGCTTTCTCCAACTTCTACTACACCTTCCGCTTCCTGAACCTCACCTCCAGGCAGCCGCTGGGCATTGTCAATGCCACGGTCTGGGAATTCTGCCAGAGGCCCTGGAGGCTGGTAGGTGACCTGTTCCCTGCCCCAGCCCCTCCCCACTCTGTGGCGTCTCTCAGGACCAGACTGATGGTGGAGCCACGGTAGCCCACAGCAGCACGGTGGAGGTGCCTCGGCAGGGAAGGTCCAGCCTCTTGTCCTCTCCAGGTGGAGGCCAGCTACCCCGGGCAGGAGCGCTGGCTGCCTGACTACTGTGCCTCGGCCCTGTACATCCTCACTCTGCTGCGGGATGGCTACGGCTTCCGAGACGAGAGCTGGCCCAGCATAGCGTTCCAGAAGCAGGTGATGCCCAGCAGGCAGGTGTCCCCGGTGGGGGCTGGAGGGCCTGCAGGAACCAGCCCTGAGCTGCTCCGTCCCACAGGCTGGCGGGACAGACATCGGCTGGACGCTCGGCTACATGCTGAACCTTACTGGCATGATCCCGGCCAAGGAACCAGCTGAGTGGCGGGCACAGAGCTATGGGGTCTGGGTGTCTGGGGTGGCACTCACAGTGCTGACCCTGGTGGCCATTCTTGGGGCTGCTGCAGTCCATGTCCTCTGGCTCCAGGACTAGGCCACTCCTTGCCAAAACACACTGCAGCACTTGCGGCCGGAAGCCACGAACTACGAGGCTCCTGCACGCCAGCAGTCCAGGTCAGCGAGCAGCGCTTCCGAAGGGAGCCTGGACGCCGTGTGTCCCTCGCTGTGGCCCGCGGCCCCTCCCTGTGCCTGGCCCTTCTCCTCCCAGCTGCCGGGCAGCTGGGCCTTCATGCACCAGCCAGCCAAGCCTGCAGCACCCCATGGGGACCAGAGGACCGTGCAGGCAGCACCACAGGCCAGAGCCCGGGCTCCCAGGATTCTGGCTGGTCCCTCTTCTTGCCAAGCCCACAACGTGAAGCACCTGGTGGCACTGTTTTTATTAAACACTCTGCCACAAGAACTGCTCAAAGCCAGTCTTCCTGTTCGGGCCCTGGGGCCAGCGTGGGCACCTCTCCGCTGGCTGGAAGCACAAAGCTCTTGGGGAAGAGGCCGATGTCACCGTCCCTGTGGCCCTCCAGCCAGGCCTCATCAACTGTGGGACCGGCACACACAGGTCAGAGACGTGTCCGCGTGGCCGGCCGGCCCTCACGCGCCCAGGCAGCCGCAGGGTACCTTCACTCAAGACATCCACCACGTCCCCTCGGCGGAGCGCCAGGTCCGCGGGGCCCTGGGCCGGGTAGTCATGCTGGGCCAACACCTGGTATAGCACTGGCCGGCCCCCGGCACCCTGCAGCGGGAAGTGGCTGAGGGAGGGCCTCCGGGTGTCAAGCCCTTCGCCCGGCCGCACCCGCTCTCTCCTCAGCCCGGCTCCCGCTCGCTGGCTCACCCGGCACTGGAGCCGCAGCCCGTGGGGGCCGGACCCCGCAGCCCTCCATGCCCTCTGCAGCGCGTCCTCCCCTGCGATGGGGACCCAAAGCTCCTCAGGGGCCCAGTAACTGTGGAGAAAGCGCTCAGGTCGGGCCGTGAGGCTCACCTGCCCATCCCCGCGGCACGCCGTGCACCCACCTGAGCCGTGCCTGCTGGGCCTGGGCCGCAAGGGCCTCGGCCAGCAGCGCCTGCACGCCTGCCAGCGCCGTGCCTCTGGGGACCCGCACGGCCACAGTGAGGGCACACTTCACAGTGACCAGCACGGGGTCCTCTTGGTCCTGCGCAGCGGCTGCCTGGGGAGGGCGGGCCGTGCTGAGCCCCAGCCGTGAGCTCCGGCCGCAGCACAGGGGAGGGTGGGGAGGGCTAGGCTGGGGCTCAGCACGTCACCGTCACATTGCTTACACGGCTGCTCGCGGGGTCCTGGGAGGAACCGGGCCTGGGGCGCCCTGGGGGGAGGGCTCAGGTGAGTGGCGGAGGAGAGGAATGCGGGAGCCGCTGCCGCTGCCCCGGGCTACGCCTGGGGGACAGAAAGCCCGTTCACGGAGCCCCCAGCACCCAGGCCTCACCTGCAGAGGGAGGGGCCGCTTTGCCAGCTGGTGCCACCTGGGGCCTCTGCAAGGGAAGCCACAGCTGGGGTCCTGGGGCAGCGCCCTGAGTCTCAGGGGGCTGGAACAGGGCCCGGGGGCTGGGAACCCCGTGTGGGATTGGCCTGGAGCCTAGAAAGCTGAGGAGACACTCTCAGCCGAGGGGCAGGACGCTCGGAGGCTCCCGGGCTGTCTGCTCCTAACCTGCCCCAGGCTCTGCCACCTGGTCCCTGGCAGCCAGCACGGGCAGGTAAGGCCTGAGGCAGAGGCCACCTGAGCGTTTGCTACCCCAGGCCTGGAGTGCGTCCGGCTCCACAGTGGGCGGGCACGTCCCTTCCTGGGCCCACTCACCACGTCCTGGGAGGTGACAGGCAGACGGCAGGCTGCCGGCCCAGCGGGGCCAGGGCTGACCGCCCTTGCTGTGCCGAAGGAACCATCTTGAGTTCTGGCCCCTGCGGGGTCCAGGGCTGGGGGCCTGGGAGGAGGTCCCTGGGGTGAGCTGCAGGAGGTGGCGAGGTGCAACCCCCAGGACGTGTCCACCCCGATGCCCAGCTCGAGCACCCCGGCCCCAGCGGTTCTGTCCACAGCCAGAACGAACCCACTTCACGGCCCACCAGGCACGTCCCTGCAGCGCAGCTCACACCTCCCCGGAGCTGCGGAGGGTTAGAGGGATTCTGGGCCTCGGCCTCCACGTGTCCCCTCCTCTGGGGGGCAGGCCGAGGGCCACACACCCCTTTTCTCACGCTAGGAACCCCAGGCAGCCTCAGTGTGCGAACAGGTGGTGATGGTCCTGTCCCTGACAGGACCTGGCGCACCTGGGGCACAGACCTCGCCCTAAAGGAGCGGGAGGTGGGGCGGCCTCTCCTACCGTGGCGCGGTCTCGAGGCCAGCTGCGCTGTGGGCTTCCCGTCCCTGCGGGCACAAAGCGACCAAAACTGGAGGGTAAACAAGGGTCCTAGGCCAAACCTTTAGACGGCGATGGCAAGAGGGCCCCCAGAAGGCAGGACAGCCACCCCTGTGCCCTCAGAGCTCGAGTCCCGGGAAAGGGGGCACAGGGAAGAGGGCTAGAGCTGCTGTTCTCGGAGCGCACAGCCCTGTGGGCCAAGAAGGACAAGCCGGGCCACGCGGCAGCCGCCACCCACCTGCAGGGGCTGGGCATCCGAGGGCTGGTCGTCGGGGGCGGCAGGGACCACCACCTGGGGGGACAGTCAGGTAGAGCCCTGCAGGGTCTGCCCCCTGGCCAGCCACCACAGCTCAGGCCCAAGGTGGGGCCACCCAGGCCCGGCCCGAGACCGCAGGCCACCGAGGCGGAGGAAGCACAGCACAGCCTCCCGTGGGGGTCACTTCAGGTCTGGCAGGTCCCTCATCACAGTGACAGACAGGACAAGGAGGCTCAGCGGACACACAGACATGGCTCCTCCCCGCGTGCCCCCAACCAGTGCTGCACGTGGTGGCACAGCCATGTCACGTGTGGCTCCCTGGGCACCAGCCCCGTTGCCAAGTCCACAGGTGTGGGCCAGCACGCGGCCCCAGTGCCGGACCCAGGTGACCCTTCGTGACACCAGGGGCTGCTGTGGTCGCCAAGCTGCTCCCTCCCTTTGGCGGTGGGCTGCTCGCCTGGCCCGGGGTCTGGCCGTGAGTGCTACGACCATGACAGGCTGGTGTGGCCCAGGCCTGCCACAGTCCCTCCCTGGGCCCTAGCCTGGGCCTGCGGTGGGGACAGACGTGTGAAGAGCTGGAGGTCAGGTGGGCGCGGCTGCGGGCCAGGCGAGAGCAGACAGCACTCCCCTGGGCCCCTCAGGGATGTCACCCCAAGCCGGCCCAGCTTTCAGATGACCTTGGCAGGACCCCCGTTTCCCCGTGCTCAGCACAGGCTCAGGCACCCTGGGCCAAGAGAGCCCACACCTTACCTTGGCTTTGCCCAGGAAGTCCATGGGCTCCAGGTGCTCCAGGTACCGCCTAGGAGGCCGGAAGATCTCGCCCGGCGGAACCTGCCGCGGCTGCAGGGGGGCCTGCTTCTGGGGGCAGAGCCATGGCAGAGCTGGGGCTGCTGGGCACGACCGCAGAGCCCTGGGCCTGGGAGCAGGGCCTTGCTGGAGCCCCTGCTTCCCACAGGCCCCGGTGCACCCCCTCTGGCGCACCCCCAGAAGCCTCTCATGCCATCTAGCTGGTCTTGCGGGTGATCTATAAAACCGCAGGCCACAGGCCGACCTGCAGTGGGCGGCCCTCACCTGCACTTGGTACAGGGCCCCAGTCAGGTCCTCCTGTGGTCTCTCAGGCTGCCTGGACGAGGCCTCCGCCAGCGTATGCGCAGCCTCAGCCCAGAGTCCTAGGCGGCACTGTGCAGACGCCACGTTGTACAGTACCTGGGAGCAAGGCCGGGGCAACAGAGGAGTCAGACCCAGAGCCTGGTCCCCTGGGCCTCACAAACCTCACTGACACCTTGCTGGGTCCTTCACCTGTCCGTCTCGTCCCTGCCCCTCAGGGCCTCTCACCCGTCCTGCATCTGGGCCCTCCAAGCACAGCGGCGGGCGCGCTCCGGCAACTGGCTGGCAGGGCTGGGGGTGGGGACCAGGCTGCCGACGCTGCCTGCTTGCACGGGGGTGGCCGAGCACGGCCCCTCTCCTCCGCATGAGCGTGAGATGCCTCCTGGGCTTCCCGTCTGCACTCTCACGCAGCGGCGCCCCCCGTGCTCCCAGCTCCTGCACCGGTGGGTCTGGGCTGCATTTGAAGAGGGTCCTGGGCCCAGAGCCCGAAGCACACAGCCCAGCTGGCTTTGCTTCACTAAGAGACACCCACCGACCTTCCCTCGAGCCTCTGTCCTCTGTCCCACGCTGGCCACAGGGCTCCAAGTTTGTCCGGCCAGCACCCTACCTGCTCCATCCGCTCAGGACCCTGAGGTTATGGGCAGGGTGAGCCCTTGGCCCCGGCTTCCATACTGACAGCAGGGGCTCCTTGACCGCCATGCTGGCTTGTTTTCCCAGTGCCCTCAACACAGGGAACGCAGGACCCAGCCACCCCCACTCGGCCCTCGCTTCCTCGAGCAAAGCTGCTCTCGGGAGCCCTGACACCCACCCCAGCCTCTGGGGACGAGCAGGGCTTGTAGCTGGCGCCACAGGGCTGTGGCCTCACCTCCCAGGCCTGCAGCCGAAAGCGCAGGCCCAGCTGTGTATAGTCCACGGTGCTGTTACCGCGCATCTGCACCAGGGCCAGCTGGAAGTCAGACAGGGCCTCCTGGAAGCTGCAGGCAGGGGGGCCCTCAGTGCGCAGAGCCTGGGGTCCTCAGGGCACCCGCGCTGCCCGCTCCGGGGAGACCCACCGGAGGGCCACCGTGGCATCAGGTCTAGCGCCAGCGGGCCTCTAGTCGGCTCCTCCAGGTGAAGGGTCGCACACTGCGCGCTGGTGCAGGGCTGAGTGTGCCCCGGCCCTGCCAGGGGGCCTGCTGCGCTTCACCCGCCCGACCCAGGGCCTCTGCCCACCTGCCTCTCCCCAAGCCAAACTCCCTCCGGCCCAGGCCGGCTTCCCGGCCGAGCGGAGCACGCAGTCTGACCCCAGGGCTCCCTGGTTCCGTGACTAGGGAGGGACAAGCACAAAGGGCAAGGGGGCCAGACGTGCCCGGGACAAGTCCTCGGTTTCCTCGGCCGGCAAACGGCTGTAGTCACCAGGCCTGTGTCGTGACACAAAGGTCAGGAGGGACGATGGCAGGGAGAGCCCTTTGAGTCTCGGCAGAGATGGGGCCGCCCAGGGCCGGGCCCTATCATGACCGCAGTGCCACCCTCAGGCCAGGGCACAGGCGTGGGCGGGAGCCCGCAGAGACAAAGGGCCGCCAGGCGAGAGCCAGGGGCCCGGTGCTCACCGCTGCAGCTGGAAGTGGGCCACGCCCCGCTGGAGGAAGCCGACAGCCATGCAGGGGTCCTTGGTCACCGCTTGGTCAAATGCCTGGGGACAAGAATGCCCAGAATCAGGCGGAAGGAGGGGTGGCGGCTGAAGATCAGAGAGTTGCTGCACAGGGCGGGGTGGGGTGTCTGGATCGGGTCTGACCTGCACTTGGCAGGTGCAGTTTGGCCTGAAGGTGGGGTAGCTGCCATTGCCTGCCACACCACGCCCAGCAGCCAAAGCAAACATTGCACAAGGAGCTTCTGACCAGCAGGCAGCAATTCAGCTAGGCCCCTCCTTGCCTCCTGCCCCAGCACAGCCAGTTTTACCAACATAGCTGCTCCTCTGCTATTTAGAATCTCCCTGTCCCTTCCCCGGTCCAGGCTGTCAGGTACTGCTCGGGCTCAGCCTGGAGATAGCACTTCCTGCTTGAGGTGGGAGATCAGACCAGGCCCCAGCCCCTCTCCTCACACACCCTAGGAGCAAGTGAGGACGGGTCAGCCTGCCTGACTCATCCTGGCGGCTCCCTTCCGGGGTAGGCTTAAGGCGGAAACTGTTCTTGAGATAACATGCAAATACCAGTATGAGAACTGGAGGGAGGCTGACCCTGGCCAGTTCCCGGTGGGGATGGCTGTCCGGCAGGCAGAGTCCTCCTCTGCATGCTAGCCAGGCACGCATGGCCACAAGTGGCCAGCCCTGCTGTGCGAGAGGGCAGGGTGCTCCTTGTAACCCCCCAGGAACCGCAAGAGGAACAGCATGTGTCTGGAAAGCAGGTTGGGCACCCGGAGCTCCGGGGTTTTCCAGCAGGTAGTGGGTGGAGGGCAGCCGCGCTCCACCTGGCCTAAGAGCCTGAGCCGTACTGGCCCTGGCCTCCTGAGGACGCCGTGTCTGATGCCCGCGGTGGAGGCGCAGGGGACGCCAGGTGGCATCCCAGCCCGCAGCTCCCGCCTGCCTCGGCCTCCAGGAAGGGATGTAGGAGGGGCCATCCCGGCGGAGCCGCAGGGCAAGGCAGGACAGCTGGAGCCTAGAGACTGCAGCACCTCTGCCAGGTAACCTGGGCGGAGGCCCTGGCCTGCAGCCTCTAGCCAGGAAACTCCGGGACCCGCCCGCCCCAGCGCTCACCTGCAACGCAGCCTCCGGGTCCCCGGCCAACAGGTGCACGCAGCCCACGTTGAAGCTCATCCTGGAAGGCAGCTCTGCGATGCTCGAGAAGAGGCGCAGCGCACAGCCCCAGTCCCCGCGCGCCACCGCCTCGGCGCCCCGCTGCCAGTCGCGCACTTGTTCCCCGAGCGAGCACATAGCGGCAAGGACACCTGCCCTGGGGGACAGAGGGCGTGTGGACGGCGGCGCGGGCTGGAGGGCCAGGGACAGCTACGCCGCGCCACCGCGGGGCCTTGGAGCTCTTGCTGGGACGCCCCGGACCACGCCCCGCCCCGGCCACGCCCCGCGCTCCTGGCCCGGCCTCGCGCCCCTAGCCCACGGCCTTGCCACGCCCACCAAGGCCACGCCCTCCCGCCCGCGGCCTATGCGCCCTCCCCCGCCCGCACCCCGGTCGCCGGCCACGCCCCTGCCTGGCACCTCCCTCTTTGCCACGCCCCGCGCCTCGCCACTGGGCGGGGCCCTGGCTCGCGAACTCCCGCCGGCGTGTCCTCTCGGCCCCTGCCTCGCCGCCCCGGTGTCCCGCCCGAACTCCCCTCGGTAAAGCGGTCCGGCGTGGCGCTGCCTTGGGGCCAGGTTCCAGGCAGGCGTGGGCGGTGCGCGGCGGCCCTGCGGGCGCAGCTGCACAGCATGGCCTGTCGGGTGGGCACCCGGGCGCCGGCACAGTGCATGGCGCGGGGACCCGCGGGGGTCTGAGTGGGCGTCGAGGAGCAGAGTCCCCCACACGCCTTGTTCCGTGGTCTAAACAGGCTACTGCGACTCGGTCCTCAGGGTGAACAGGCTGGTCAGCGCCACCCGCCCGGCCCAAGCTGGCGGTTGAGACCCTACGGAGCTCCGGCACCGGGTGTGACAGCCCAGTCCAGATCCGGGCCAAGCCTCCTTTCCCTCGGAATGGGAGGCTGGAGAGGCCCGGGGCACTGGAAGAAAGCAGAGAGCAGGAGCCCTGAGCAGGTGCGGGGGGACGTGCGGCCCGGGATCCGCTGGAAGCCGGGTCCTGTGCTTGTCATCCCCACAGCCTCCTCTGAGGGCGAGAGGGTCCTGTGCACATGGGCAACGCGGGGACACCCGTGGTCGCAGGGCCTGTGTGCCCCCCTGGCGGGGCAGGTGCGCCAGCTCTGACCTTCCGCGTCCCCTCCCTGCCCTCACTGCGCAGAGGGTGCCGGATGCAGGCCTTGGGGTCCCCGGGGGCGGAGGGGCGAAGTGCACGTGTGCAGAAGGCCACGCAGCCGCGACCTCGGGCGGGAGGTGAACAGAGCCAAGCGCCGAGTTCTGGTCCGAAGCGCCTGTTGGTGTGGTGTGGCCCGGACACGTGCAGTGGCCAGAGGATCAGCGCTGTGTGGCAGCCAGCCTCGTGGCTCGCTCCTTCTGGCACTGGGTGATCTCCATGGCTGCCACTTGGGGGCGTAGACCTTCAGGGCCAAGATGTCCTTCCCGTGCCCTCTCGCTGGTCACATCTGTCCCCAGGCTGGGGACTCCCAGGTGAGAGCCCAGGTGCTGAGGGAGCCGCATGAGGCAGCCTGTGGGGCCCGTGGCCAGGTGGTCTGGGCCCCGGGGTGGTAGGAGGCAGGTAGGAGCCGGCAGTGGAGGGCACAGGGTGTTGTGCCACGGTCGCCACAGGGCTTGAGCAGGCCCCTCTGGTCTCCTCCGTGGCGTGAGAAATACCCTGTCTGCTCGGGCAGCACGAGCATCCTGCCGCGGCCCCTTGAGGCAGAGACCTGAGCGTCTGCCCTGGTGAAGAGCGCCCCTGCAGCAGGGGGCGGGGCCTGGACCTCGGCTGTCCCGTGGGGTAAGGTGGGAAAGACACGCACGACACGTGTGCTGCAGGCCTGGAGAGCCAGGGTCCCGGCTCACGCCCGGCTCAGTGCAGAGGCGTCCGCAGCATGGGCAGCTCGGTGTCCACCTGTTGCTGGATGGTGACCTGGGTCCGTCTCCACGCCGCGGCCTGGGGTCTGGCCCAGGGCTGGCCGGGAAAGCAGGGGCGGTGCAGCCCGCCCTCCCCCCCCAGCGTCCCCAGTGTCCCCAGCCCTGCTCCCACAGCTGCCCCAGGTATGGGCCCTGCCCCAGCTGGCAGCAAAGGCCCTGCACCTCCCCCAGGCTGCGGAAGAGGACCTGCTGCAGCCCAGCGCGGCTGGGGTTGTCAGGCAGGGGGAGCACGGGGAGCCCGAGCACCAAGGAGAGGGGTGCAGGCAGGCCCAGGGGTGCTGGTTGTTGGCTGAGCAGAAACACCCGAGCCCTACCTTGGCTTAGGTTTGTTGGCCAGGCTGGGCCGGGGCCTGGGACGGGGCAGGTTTGATTTGTTTAACTGAGGTCAGTTCATGAGTCTGGTGGGTGACTTTGGTGTCACTGGGCTGTTGGGGACCCCCCTCCCCTGCCAAGCTGGAGGGGCAGAGCCCGTGGATGCCCCATGGCCAGGCTGCTCTCTTGAGGACACAGCGGCACCCTGCACTGCTCGGGGGCACCGCCTCCCAGCTCCCTAAAGGGCGTGGAGGTGCCTCTTCCGCTTGGTGTCCTGAAGAAGGGCCACAGCAGCATCAGACCCGCCTCCCCTTCCCTGTGCAATGTGTGTGTGTGTGTAAATGTGTGAGAGATGGTCCCTGTGCCCGTGAGGCTCTGTCCGAGTGGCAAAGCTGCCTGCAGGCACCACCGGGCACGGCCAGCAGAGGGACCCAGAGGCCAGCTCCTGGCCAGCGGGGCCTGTGTGCCTTTGCCGGGGTGATGCAGGGTGACCGAGGCTCCAGCAGCTTGGCCCAGGAAGGGGCTCTGTCCTCACTGTGGGTGAGGGGCACCTGGCTTTGTGTGGGTGCCTTCAGCCCAGCACTGAGGTATGAGGAGAGGGTGTGTACGGATGTCGAGTCCCGCGAGGGGTCAGGGCTCCAACGAGTGGCTCCGGGCGAGCGGGCTGTGTGCCCTGGGCGCCCCTCTGGAGCCAGCCAAGGAGACCCGAGTCACGCTGGGCCTCGGGGCGCAAGAGAGGGAAAGCCGCTGCGTTCTCAGAGAGAGGCCAGGGCAGCAGGGAAGAGAATCGGGACTTTGCTGCTTTAAGAAGTGGAAGGGTGCCTAAAGGGATTTCTTCCTGCCGAGTCTTCCCTGTCTGAGGGCACTGCTAGGTGCTTGCATCCTCTGGATGCCTGGGATGGGCCGCCTGGTGGGGGAGGGGCAGGTGCCCGGCTTGCCCGGCACTCTGGGGGCCCGTGGCGGTCATGGGGAACCCAGGGCAGGGCAGGGCAGGGCAGGTCGGACCCGGTCCAGGATGGGGTCAGCCTCTCGGTGCAGGCAGGGTCTGGAGGGGGCAGGGCTCTGGCCCCGGGCTCACCGTGGCTGCTGCCATTCCCAGGTTTGGGCAGAGCTGCTGCCAGGCCTGTGTAGCCCCCATGGATGGCGATGTGGGCAGCTCTGGCGGGTGCATGGGTGTGCCTTGCCCCATCTGCAGGCGGGCACAGAGCCCCAAGTGCCAGGCCAACTGCAGGCCAAGCCAAGGCGGGCGCTGCAAGCGCATCTGGGCAGCATGGTCCTGAGGAGACCATGCCTCCTAATAGCATCTCTGTATTCGTGCTGCAGAAGGTCCAAGTTTACCTGTTTACTCGCCTGCTTTATGGTACGCACGCTCCCTCTGGGATGGGAAAGGGGGCAGGTAACGGAGGGCCGCAGGGGGAGGTTGGCAAAGTCAGGCGGATGCCGGCTGAGCTCCTGTCCTGGCACCTGTGGGGTGGACACAGTGCTGCTCCCGCGGGGACGGAGGAGACAGGCCCCGGGTGCTTGGGATGCCTGGGCCCTGCTCCTGGCACCAGGTGGGAGCCGCTGCCGCGCTGTGGGGCAGGGCCTGAGAGAGCCAACCCCAGCCCCGTGGGCTGGACTGTGTCCCCAACTCATGTCAAGGCCCTGACCCTCAGTGTGGCTGTAGCTGGAGGTGGCATTTACTCTCCAGCCCTCATTTTGCTTTAACGACCTCTTTACAAGCTTTCTAGGGTTGGGGATTTAGCTCAGTGGTTCTGGTATCTGCCATACAAACTCAAGGTCCCAAATTCGATCTCCAGTAACCACATGCCACAAGGCTGGGCGTGGAGGCTCATGCCTGTAATCTCAGCACTCAGGAAGCAGAGGCAGGAGGATTTCTGTGAGTTCGAGGCTAACTTGGGCTACACAGTAAGCTCAGGGCCAGCCTGAAGAAAGCGAGGCCCTGTCTCAAAAAAAAAAAAAAGAAAAAAGCTTTCTAAATAAATAAATAGCTGCCTCCAACCTGGCCATGATAGCACACACCTATCACCCCAGCATCCTGGGAGGCTGAGGCAGGAGGGATGCAAATTCAGTGTGAGCCGAACAATTTAGCCATGAGAATGTGTCTTAGTGCGGCCCTGGGTTCCACCCCCTGTACCAGAACAAAGGCCCGTGTTACCTCCCGCGTCCGGGCCGCCTCGTGCCGCTGTTTTCTCCGTGCTTCCCGTGCTCACGGGCCCTCAGGTTTCCGCTCTGAACAGCGTGAACTGCTGTGGAGACGGCTCCGTGCGCGTCCTCTGAAGGAGCCGGCTCTGACCTGTCCCAGCCGCCCTGGCGGGGCTTTGCCGCAGCACCCCGGGGGGAGGGGCTAGGCTGGCAGGGCGGCCCTCAAGTTTACCTGTTTACTCACCTGCTCTATGGTACACATAAGGCACCCGGGGCCTGTCTCCTCCGTCCCCGCGGGAGCAGCACCGTGTCCACCCCACAGGTGCCAGGACAGGAGCTCAGCCGGCATCCGCCTGACTTTGCCAACCTCCCCCTGCGGCCCTCCGTTACCTGCCCCCTTTCCCATCCCAGAGGGAGCGTGCGTACCATAAAGCAGGTGAGTAAACAGGTAAACTTGAGGGCCACCCGCTGTGGGCTTCTGCCTCGCCCATGCTGTGCTGTGCACAGGGTCCTCCGCTGGCCAGGCGGCAGCGTGTCGTGCCCGCAGCCCGGGCCCGCGGCTCTGGGGCTGGAGGCCCCGCCCTGCGCCCTGCGCCCTGCGCCCTGCACAGGGCCAGGCACACCTGATCCTCCTGCTGGAGGTCTTGGCAGAGGTGGGGGCAGGGTGTCGTCTCATCGGGGCTCCGGTGCCCGTGTCCGCGTCGGGCTGCCTGAGTGCAGGTGCGCAGTGGAGCGGTGGCCTGGCCACCGGGGCGAGGT
This sequence comes from Thryonomys swinderianus, assembly GCA_004025085.1. Classification (NCBI taxonomy): domain Eukaryota; kingdom Metazoa; phylum Chordata; class Mammalia; order Rodentia; family Thryonomyidae; genus Thryonomys; species Thryonomys swinderianus. Next base: position 28,382 of record PVIC010009214.1, on the reverse strand, counting down.
CTCCGCAGCTCCACAGGACGACTAGAGAGCTGTGCTGGGGACAGTGAGCCGGGACTCGCCCCCACGGGGGGGTTGGCTGGGGCAGGGGAGCTGGTGGCCCGAGAGGCGACCAGGCTGGTGGTGTTCAGAGACACGCAGGCTGAGCAGCCCCCGGCAGCCGCAGAGGCCCCACTGGTGTGCCTCAGCAGCCCTCCAGCGGCGAGTAGACGTTTCTGTTCACTGTGCTGAGCAAGGAGCCTGGGGCCTGGGTGTGGGGCCAGAGCACTGCTGGGGCCGAATCCCCAGCCTTTGTCTTGGTGTCTCACTAAATGGCCCTGGCTGAGCTGCCTCAGGCTCCCAACAGCTGGCACTGCAGGTTGGCATCGCCGGCCGCACCGCCTCAGCCTCCGCTGGGCCCTTCGAGCGCAGGGCTCGCTCGGCTGCGGCGGCCTCGTCAGCGCGCAGCCAGAGACCCCGCCGTCCTTTTCTTCGGCTTTTCCTGGCCTCCTGGACTGGACACGGTGGGCGTGGGCAGATGGGGTGCCCGGAGCGGATGGGTGGCGGCAGGAGCGGCCCAAGGACAGCACTGAGCGGTGGACAGCTGCAGACTGAGCAGGTCCCTGAGCTGCTGCATGTGCCAGAGTCTCCAGGCTGTGGCTCCAGGCCTCTGGGGGAGGGGCGGGCCAAGCCAGCCTGGGGTGAGGGGTTCAGGGGCAGCTTCCCCCTCCCTAGCCACCCCACCCTGACGAGCAGCCCCAGTGCCCCACAGCCCTGTCCTCACACCATGGATGGCCCCAGGTCCTGCCCAGCCAGAGTCCTCACTGGGGCCAAGCGTGCCGAGCGGAGAGCTGCCCTCCGGCTGCCCGGAAGCTCCCTCAGGAGCCTCGGCCCTCCCTCAGGCCACAGCGTCTCCATATGGCCGCAGCCTGGGCCACTGCTGTGGGGCCTGGGCGTGCCTAGGCCAGGATGGAGACCAGAGAGGAGGCCCGAGGCCGGGAGGCCAGCAGAGGGAACAGGGCACCCTCAGGCAGACCCTGGGCACAGGCAGGGCAGGGACATCACCCCTGGATACCACCATGCTCGGGCCCGCTAAGCAGGGCCCAGGTCCCGCACACTAGGCGCACTGTGTGCCAGGCTGTCACTGGCCAAGCTCGCCTCTGGGGTCCTGGGCTGTTCCCTGGGCCCTGGGAAGTCTCCCTGCCTGAGGGAGGTCCACGCGGAGAGCCCCTGCTATGTGCAGGCTCCGGGAACGCGGGGCCCAGGCGGTGGACCCCGAGGCTGTGGACATGAGGCTGTGGTGGAGGCCGGCACTTCCGCTCCCTAAAGCCGTCCTTGGAGGGTGGAGCCCCTCCTGCAGGGAGGCTGTCAGGCAGACCAGCCGCAGAGAGGGCCCCGGGAAGGCTGGACGGAGGCCCCGGGTGGCCCTGTGGGGATGGCGGCGCCTGCAGGCCCCAGGCCCTTGCCTCTCTGCCTGGCCTGGTTGTGCCCTGGAGTCTGGGGAGTGTTTGTGTGCCCGGTCTGCAGCTTCGTCCCAGGGCCTCCCTGGACCAGGGTCACCGCGCCAGCCCCGCCCCACCCGACCCTCCCAGGACCTTCAGGGCCCTCTCTCTGCACCCGCGGCTCGCCGGGAGTTCCTGCCCTGATGCTGACGTGGTGTGCCCTGGCCCTGTCCACTGCTGTCCCAAGCAGGAAGCGAATGCCACGCCCACCTGGGGCTGCGAGCGGAGGGGCTGTGAGAAGAGACCACGCCCTGCGAGCCCAAGGGGCTCTGCCCTCTGTGACTGGGACTCCTGGCCTGACTGCTGTTTCTTGTTCTGAGCACCAGTAAGTGACTTGGGGGACACCGTGCCCAGCACCCAAATTAAAGGAAGACAGGTTTGGGGGTTGTTGTTGTTGTTGTTGGAGACAGGCTCTCACTTTGTGCTTCAGGCTGGCCCTGAGTTCACTTAGCCCAGGCAAACCTCGAACTCACAGCAATCCTCCTGCCTCTGCCTCCTGAGTGCTGGTATTATAAGTACAAAAGCCAGCTAGACATATGTAGGCAGATAGAGAGGGCCGGCTCTTGAAAGACTTGCAAAAAGGACATCCTCAGAGGTCAGCACCACCCATGAGAAACTGCACTTCCAGACAGCAGCGCCCGGCAGACCTCATCTCCCAGGATGGAAGGTCAAAATCTGATCCAGCCCCTCCCTGGGAATGCAAGGATTGCGCATTCCCCAGACAGCAGCCAGGACTTTGGACCACCTGGAGGAGTCTCCTGACAGGCCAGACCCTCTAGGCCTTGATTTCTCATTGGACCCTGTTCCATCGAAGTTGCTGAAGTAACTGTGCTTGTCCTTTACCCATTGGTTAGCTGCGGTTTCCCCGTTTCTTTCAAATCTTATTGGAAGCCCCCACTGTACTCATTGGTCAATGTAACCCATCTACCTTTTTTGAATCTTAGTGGTAGCCCCCTATTTCAGACCCGCCTCACCTTGCGGCTTTGCTCCATAAAAGCCCTCTAAAAAGTGAGGTGGGGGGTTACCCACTTTCCGGGCTCCCCCTTCTGTCTCTCTTAAGGCAGAAGCTTTCTCTCTCAATAAAATTTTCCTGCTCAAACCTCCGTCGTTCCTAAAATTCATTCTTCAATTTTTAGAGAACATGAACTTGCGTTTCAGGTGGGGAGTGAGGCCTTCACTCTCCTGCGTCACTGGGATGCCAGGCGTGATCCACCACGCCTGGGATTAGAGTGTGTGGTACCGGAGACCAAACTCGGGACCTTGTGCTTGCAAGGCGGACTCCAGAACCACTGAGCTAAATACCCCCAGCCCAGGGAGACAGGTTTAACTTGGCTTTTGTCTCTTAAGCTCAGGGCCTCAATCCAAGGTCAGGAATGTCAGGGCGGAAGGGCATCAGGGCAAAGTCACCTAGTTCATGGTGGCCAGGAAGCAGGGACAGACACCACACGTCTGTGATCCACCCAGGCATGCCCAGGCATGGGCTCTGCCAGCCCTGGCCCTTTGTCCTCACTGCCGTGTCGGCTTTTCCTTGCTGTGACAAACACCTAAGATCTAAGGAAATAACACTGGGAGGTAATTAACATTGGGAGGAAACATTTATCTTGGGTATTTCCAAAGTTGGGTCCATGGGGAACAGAGCATCATGGGAAAGGCTATGGAGGATGAAGCTGCTCACCCCACCGCGCAAAGTAAGGAGGGGCTGGAACAAAGCGCGGCCTCCAGAGCGGCCAGGGACCCCACCAGGCCCACTTCCCACAGGTGAGCCTGTGCCCGAGCTACGAGCCTCATGCCTGCTCCAAGCCCCCATGAGAGCTCTGGGGACTTTTCCAGTTGTCCGGCAGGGCTCCCTTGAGCACTGAGCAGGCTGACCTGCATGACACCCTAGATCTCGGCCGGCCTTTCTGCAGTGTGAGACGGTGGGGCCTGCCCTTTCCTCCCTGCAAGGCCCACCGGTGTCCCCATCCTCTGCGCAAGGTCAGGAGTGGCCCCACCCCAGGCAGGGTCCACTGCTCCACACCGTCTGGTTGTCAGCCTACGCCACTCTGCGCCAGTGTGGACCGTGTGACGTCTCATCCTCTGCTAGGACTGCAGTCCCCTCCCTGCTCTTCCTGGCTTTTTCCTCCCGCATTACACATCAGGCAAGTTTGGTTATGTTCACAGAACTCCTGTTGTTGTTTTCACTGGGTTTTAGCCCATTTAGGGTTGGACCTGTAGGCTCGGGCCTGTGGTGGCTGACTTCTCACTGGCGTGGTGAGGACCTGGCTGTGAGCTCTGGCATCCTCCTCCCCGTCCCTAGTGGGCACTGGCCTCGCAGCCGTGGAGGGCGCAGGGCCTTGGGCGCTGTGGGGCAGGGCCAGGCCAGGAAGAGCAGGAGCAGCCCCGGCAGTCCCCACGTGGACGCCGGCACAGGCCGCTGTGGTGTTGCCCTGACCCCGGTCAAGGTGCTACCGACAGCAATCTGTGTGCAGCGCACAGCTGGGCGCTGGCAACCTCGATGTGGTGGCGAGACGGGGCTGCGTGCAGGGCCTCCCCCATGCCCTGGGGGACTCTGTGGTGCCCCGGCCTTGACCGACCCTGTCCTCGTCCCCTGGCTGCTCTCCCCGGCTCAGGCCCCGCCCCTTGGTGGCGGTGACGCCCTTCCTCCTTTGCGGGCACGCGGCTCTTCCTCTTTTTCGTTGCCACTGTGGACAGCTCTGAGTGAGGGTCTCCTGCCCTGTCCTGGCCTCCGGGGTGTGGGCACCGTCAGATCTGTCTCTGTGGCAGAGCGGCCTGTGGCAAGCTCAGCAGCAGCTGCCTCATGGTGCTAGGTCAGCTCTGAGGAAAGCCAGGGCACGGGGGCATGTGTGCTGCCTGCTGGGCCTGGCACCACAGGAAACCTAGGTCCTCGGCCGCCATTGCTTGAGTGCGGGCTCAGGACAGGAGACCAGGGCCAGCTGGGCGCGCAGAGCAGCCCGCAAAGCATTGCCAAGACCCACAGTGCGGTGGATCGAGTCCTGGGCTTGGGCCGAGGTTACCAGCGACTGAAGCCCCTTTCCAGTCACCTGCTGCTTGGGCAGCTCAGCTCTGGCCACGGAAAGAGGGTGGGGGGCCGATGGGGAGACCCTGAGGTGACAAGCGGTGTCCGGTGTCGGTTGAGGCCCAGAGCCAAGGTCGTCATGGGGAGCGGGAGACACAGCACCTTCTGCAGAGCTCGCCGTCTGAGGTCCCGGCCATGCGCAGGCCCTAGGGGTCGGTCCCGGGCGCCCGGTTTCTTGGTCCTCGGTTGGAGGTGTGGTCCGGAGGTAGGGTCAGTGGTCAGGCTGGGCCTGGGACATTTCTCCTGTCGCCCCAGATCCGCAGGCCTAGGGTGCCAGTACAAACACGCGGGGGGCTATTCGGTGGCAGAGACCCTGGTACGGATCAGCTGCCAGGCACACAGGGTGGCCTCAGTTGGTGGAGCCCACCTGGCCTTTCCTGCCCATCACACGGTGTCCAGGGCGCAGCATCCCCAGGCCTCGCACAGAGGGGCCTCCGGCCCCGGCCCCAGCCCTCTGCGAAAGGCCGCAGACCAGCTTATCTGCTCCACTCAGACCACGCCTGCCGGCATCCTGTTTTCCTTACGTCATACGAACAGGAAGCAGCAATTGTTCACCTTGTGCATCATGGCTGAGGCGTGCCAGTGCCCCGGGATGCCCAGTGCATGCCTGCTGCTCTGCCTGAGGTCCTGGGGCCCTGGGGCATCCAGCACTCTGCGGCTCCCGACAGCTGTGTGCGGGTCACTGTGGTCCCCATGTGGTGTCCACCACACACTCATTTGTGGCTCCAGCTGGCAGTGCTGGAAGGAGACGTGGGAGGAGAGGAGGGAGGGCCAGGCTGGCAGCCAGGTCCAGTGACACAGGCCTGCAGGGCGCCCGGCCAGGGACGCTGGGAGCCGTGGGCTGGCCACCTCCGGGCAGGTGCGGTGCTCCACGCAGGAGCTGCCGCAGGTGAGGGCACCTGGCTGCGTGGCCTTTACCTCCACACGCCCGGCCCAGAGCCCCGGGGGCTACAGGGATAAGACCCTCTGCCACCATGATGGAGATCTCTGAAATCTAGGCCTGGACTCCAGCGTGAGAGGGCCTGGCAGGGCTCCAATTTGTGACCCTCCTGCCTCAGCCTTCCAGAGTGCTGGTGATAGAAATATGTGCCACTGGTTTTCACTTTTAAAGTTCTTTTGGCTCTCTTTTGGTGAGTCTATGCTCTTCTTGTTATTTCTTGGGCTACTCCTGTTTCCTTCGTGCTGCTCTTATCCTCAGCCTTTGCCCTGTGGCCCACACCCTTTGGTGCCCTGGGCTTCTGTGCCTATGGCCCTTGGTAGTCTGGTCCATGCTTTGTCCTTTCATGGCGGGCGTCTTCAGCACGACAGACCATGCTGCCATGGAGGCTGGGTGATCTCTTCCGCAGTGGCCGTGCAACCGCAGCCCGATGGACGGGCAGACAGCTCCTTGTTACCTTCCATGAACTGAAGTCTCTCTGGCCACCTTTCCCCAGGGCATCCTTGGGAGGGGCCTGGCAGTTCCTCCCAGCTCTCCCTGGGGCCTGTGCTCTGCTCAGGCCAGTGGGCTCATCTCAGGCCATGGCAATCCTCAGGGTTTCACCCCACTCTGGGCCCAGCCCCATGGGCCCTGGTCTTTCTCGGCCCGTCCAGCCTTGATCAGAGCAGTGAGCAGGAGGGAGCCAACATGGGGGAGCCCAGGAGGTCCCACAGGCCCTCACGCTACCGTCATGGCCCGGGGGCCGTGTGCGGCCCTGTCTTGGCCTGGGCCCTGGTGGGAGGTGCCCACACACTCCCGGTCTCAGGGCTGGCGTTTAGGGACAGGTATGTCCCTGTTTCCCTGAGCGCCCAGTGGCTTGATCTTCGCCTGTTCCAGGGGGAGCGTATCATTCCTGGGGCCGGGGAGGTGCCGGCTGCCGGGCTGTGCTGTGGGTGCCCGAGCCAGTTCTGGGCCTCACTAGGGGTGGACAGAGCTCACTCGCAGGATGACCCACAGGAGCCGCAGGCTGCACAGCCCAGCGGGCACTGCTGGTTCTGCAGCTTTGTGGTCAGAGGTACAGAAGCTGGAGGCGGCAGAGACTGCTTGTCTCCTTTCACCTTCTCCTGCACAGATCTGCAGTTCAGAGGCAGAAAAGCGGGCGCGAACAGCTCTGCAGTCTGGGCTCTGGGCTTTCCTTCGGCTGCTGGGACGGTCTGTCTGGCCGCCCTGTGCCCAGGTGCCTCCCGCAGACGAGGGCTGGTGAACCTGTCCCGGTGGCCACTGCGGCCCTTTGTCTGGCGAGGACAAGCCCCCGCCTTTATGGAGTAATTAGTGTGGACAATGACCGCTGCCCCCGTGGCCTCGGGCCCAGTGGAGCAGAAGGGAATCTCACCGGCAGGAAAAGTCACGGAGGAGGCGCGGGTGGTGGCTGAATAGCGACAGTTACCTTCTGAATAGATTAAATTTTGAAACCTCCTGGGGGGCTGGGCGGGAGTCGGAGTGACAAGGAGGTTTTGTGTCTCCGCAGCTCCACGCAGAAGCCTGGCGGGGGCTGCGTCCCTGGAGGACCCACAGCCCAACTGCTAGACCTGCGGGTTGCCTTCGGGGCTGGCGGGCAGGGGCCCTCCCTGGAGGCCTCGGCCACTGGCAAGCCGCAGCACTGTCCACGCGGCTGGGCAGCCACGCTGAGGGACAGCCCAGGTGCCCCCCAGGGAGCTGTGCCCAAGCCCGCGCCCTTGGCCTCAGCCTGGTCCCAGCCTCTGCCAGCCCTCCAGGCCCCCCAGCCTCCAGGCCTGACCTCCTGGCTGGGCTACCTCGCTCCAGCCCCCCCCACAGCGCCCCCGCTGGGGCCGGCCGGTTCTCCAGGACGGCCCAGGGTGGGTGCAGCCTCAGGCCTGTGCCCTGAGGGTCCTCACTGGGAGTCCTGTAAGGCAGAGCCTCGGATCAGCGTGTCCCAGCCCTGGGACACACCGTGAGCACCCACACGGCTCATGTGCCGTCTTCTGCGGGCAGGGCAGGTTCAGGGAGCACGCGGCTGTGCCTCAGCCGCACCAGCGAGCTCCTGAGAACCCACACGGGGGCAGCGACAGGAGCCACCGCAGGCCGCAGGCCCCGGGTCCCAGTGGCCTGGGAGCCAGCTCAGCCGCCCGTGGGCGCGCCCCTGCCGCCTCCCTCCCCTCGTGCCTGGCTCCCGGAGTCCCTCTTCCTGAGGGTGCCTCCTCGCACCCAGCTGCGCCTCCTGCTGGCCTTTGGCCCTTTGCATCATCTGCAGCTGGGGTGGGGCTGCAGAGCCATGGCGGGCTCTGAGAAGGTCCCGAGAGGAAAGCCAGGCTCTGCAGTCCTGGGCGCAGGGGCCTGGGCACAGCGGGCTGTCCCTGCAGAGGCCTGGCCCAGAGTGCCTGGCAGCGACTCAGGAGCAGAGGGGAGTGTGGAGCCTGTGACAGGTGGGCACAGGCTGTCCCGAGCCGAAGCCACCCTGCACCCACTGCGGGCAGGGCCTGAGACAGCCTCTCCCTCCACCAGGGACAGTGCCCAGCAGGTGCAGGCACCGGGTCCCGGCCTCCCCGGCTGGTGTGGCGGGAAAGAGGCCCCACCATTGTCTGTCCCGTCACCAGCCTCCTCTGTCGGCCAAAGCGGTGCGAGGCTGCCATGGCTGTGCCTCGGAGCGCGGTGGGACAAGGCCTCCCTCGCGTGGCCGGGCATAGGCAGGAAGCCGGCGCAGTGTGGACACAGAGGCAAGCTAGTGTTTCAGGCCTCTTCGGTTACGCTCAGCCTTTCAAAGAGTGTCTGGGCCGCTGAATGCGCCTCCTTCCACTCCGAGCCGACGTCCCCACACAAAGGGGGCTCTTGTCCCTCACTGGCCCCTTCTGCGAAGAAAAGCCATTGTCCCCACCGGGGCCGCCCAGCAGGCGGTGCACGCTCCACTGCCCACCACCGCGCCCAGCGAAAGGGGCCGCATTCAGGCCTGTCCGCTCGGATTAGCAGGCGCTCACGACTCAATGTGCCGCGATATTTCATGTCCAGCACAGCGGCTGGCCCCGGGCAGGATGAATGCCGGCTTTTGTCCACTGAGTTATTTTATTTACATTTTTTAAACAGCTTATCAAGGTAAAAAGATAGCTTTGGTTTAAGGGGGGGCCCCTTGGCTCCAGGCCCACATGGAGGTGGAAGGCCGGGCGGCCCTGGGGTCCTCAGCCGGCCCGGGCACCTGCCCGGCCTCTTGTTCCTTGCTCGGCGTGGAGACCCCAGCGCTGGCAACCACTCTTTCTAAGAGGTTCCCAGAGCCGAAGCCCGGCCCGTCTGACCGCAGGCTTCCTCAGCCCCGGGGCCGCCCGGCCTCCTGAGGAGCCGTCTCGGCCCCTGGGGTCGCAGCAGTCAGGAGAGAGCAGGCCTCAGGGAGGCCCGGTTTGTTCCTCCCCATGGTCGGGCCCAGCCCTGGCTCTGCCCCTCCTTCCGGTGGGGTGCCCCCTGCCGGGGTGGCTGCCATCAGTGCCCGGGCCTGCAGTGATCTTCCGGTGGGTGACACGCTCTGGGCCTGCCTGCACGCGGTGTTGCCTGCAGAGATGCCCACTGAACACTGGAGCCCGTGGAAGAGCTGGGTCTTTGCACTCCCGTCCCTGGTCGCTAAGGCAGCCCCGGAGACACCAGGCTCCTGGCTGCGGCTAGGTGAACCCGGGCAGGCTCTTCCCTCGTTCAGGCCCTGCCCAGCCCTGGTCCACAGAAGCCCTGGGACTTCCGGACAGAATGGACAGAGGGTTGGTCCCGGCCTGCTGGCCACGCCCTGTAGCCACCACCAGTGCCACCTGGCCACCAGAGGGCACCCTGGGTGCATAGAAAGCTCCTGCCCAGACTGGACCCCTGGGGTCTGTGCCGGGGTGTTGGGCACCTGAGCCTGTGACTGTCCCTGCACAGTGATCTGCATGCCAGGGGGCACAGCCTGCACCCCATCCTACCCGGAGCCAGGGTCTCTGAGTGCGAGAGGCGGCAAGGCCTGGACCCTGCACTCACTGCCGGGAGCGGACAGGGCAGGGTGCTGGGTGACCGCGCCTCCCCTGCCCCGCTGGGGAGCTTGAGAGCCTTGTCCCGGGTTCCAGCATCCAGCGGGGAGCCGGGCGGTGAGGCCGACGGCGGCTGCCCACGCGGGAAGGAGGCCTAGCCGGGGTGGTGCCTCCTTGGCCCCTGCAGCTCCTGGGAGGCTTCTGATCCAGAGGGCCAGGCGTCGAGTGAGGCCTCACCTGGGCCCTGTGCACAGCCCTGCACCCCAAACCGTGGCCTTGCGCCCCCTCCCATGCCCTGCACCGCACGGGGCCTGGTGGAGGCTGATGCTGCTGGCCCGTGTCCAGACTGCAGAGGCACGGGGTCAGCACTGCACAGGCAGAGGCCCCTGCCCCGCCCTGTGTGTCCCAGGGCTGGATGCCGAGTGGAGCCTTTCCCAGGCCGCTATTTTGGTCTCTGGGCTGCAGGGTGGGGCGCCGAGCTGCTCCCAGGCTGCTCCGTTATTTTTGCTTATAATGGGAACGCGATGTATGGAAATTATTAATAGCAGTGTGAGCTGTGGTACGTGCGGGTAGTCAGAGCCCGGTGCACTCTGCCCGGCAGGGAGAGGGTCTGGGCGCCAGGACTGTGCAGGGCCTCCTGCTCCCTCGCCCCGGGGAGGCTGCTGCACGTGGCTGCACAGGAAGCTCGGGTGGTGCTGTGGCTGCGTCCGACAGGCCTGGGCACCTCTGCCCACACCCCAGCTCCTCCACCAGGCTGCACCCAGCCCGGCCAGTCCTGCCTCTCAGGCGGCGTGCAGAGGGCCCAGGCTCAGGGTGGCTGCTGTGAAGACCGCGTGGCCCCCCTGCAGCACTCGGCGACAGCAGGTCCCTGCCCCGCCCCGCCCCTTGCAGCCATGGTCCTCCCACAGTTGAGGGCAGGAGGCCCAGGCCGGGCTGTGCCCGCGGCAGCCATGGCAGGGCACAGGGCGGGAGCCTGTGGTGCCGGTCCCCCTCCGCCTTAACCCACCCTCTTTGTGTCGCCAGGCACTCATGCTGGGCACGAAGCTGAAGCTGCAGCCAGAACTGGATGTTGAAAAGGTAAATGTCTTTGTGATGCAAATTGCTTAGGTTGTACTTGGATAAAGCCCAGGTCTCCAGAAACAGTTTGTGGGGGCGGGGAGGACAGGGGCTGCACGCGGCCGGCGGCTGCAGAGACCCTCAGGCTGCCTTGCCCAGTGGGGGCATCCCATGCATCCCATGCATCCCATGGTCCCGCCGGCTGCAAGCCCTGGGGTTCCCTGGAACCGCTCAGACCCAGCCCCACTCCCAGAGGGCACAGGGAGAATGGTGCCTCGGGTGGCGGCAGACGCCAGTTCTTGCCCTGCGCATCATCCCTGCATCCCGCCCTGGCTGGCGCTGCCTCACCCAGTGTGGGCTCTGGGCAGCCTGACTGGGCGTTCGGGGAGGGCGTCTGCGGGACCAGCGCTGCTCCTTCTGAGCGCAGCCAGGGCTCTCGCGGGGCCTTCCTGGAGCTGGCCACGCCCCCGGAGGGCTGCCTGGGCCTCGAGCGCACCACCCGGCAGACAGTGCGGGGGACCTCAGCCCCATCAACAGGTGCTACTGGCTGATGTTTTTTTATAACAGCCATTCTTTCTGGAGTGAGATGAAATCCTATTATAGTTTAATTTGCATTTCACAAATGGCCAGTGATGTTGAACATTTCTTTCTCTTTCTTTTTCTTTCTTTCTTTCTTTCTTTCTTTCTTTCTTTCTTTCTTTCTTTCTTTCTTTCTTTCTTTCTTTCTTTCTTTCTCTCTTTCTCTTTCCTTCTTTCTTTCTCTCTTTCTTTCTCTCTCTCTCTCTTTCTTTCTTTCTTTCTTTCTTTCTTTTCTTTCTTTCTTTCTTTCCATTTCGACTTCTTCATCTGAGATGTGTCTGTTCATGCCCCGTTTTGGACTGGGTCTTTAAATATGAGGGTCTAATTTGTTTCAGCTCTTTACATATTCCAGATAGTAGTCCTTTGTCTGAGGAGCCGCAAACAAACATCTTCTCCCACACTGCAGGTTGTAAAGACCACTCGATACCAAAAGGACTACAGGCTCCGTGCGTGGTCGGGAACGTGGGGCTGGGGCTCTACAAGCCGTGAGTTCATGTGATGCCCAAGGAAAACGGAAAGTTCCTCATGGTTTGTCTCAGCTAACAAATGAAGAGAATGAGATCAAATTAAAAATCATCACTTTACAACTACCAAGGAAATGATTCAGGAGAGAATCCAGGGTTTTAAAGGAAGACACAGAACCCAGATCAGCACCTTGGAAGGAGCCACTGCCACAGAGCTGAGAACACAGACGTGGGAAGAGAGCAGCTGGACACATGCGTCCGACACCGAGGGCCGGAGATCGTCTCCTGACAGACACCATATGACAAAACAGATCCCAGAAAGAGTGTACTTGAATACTCCTATCTCTGTAAAATAAACTGAATTCACAGGTTGAAACTTTGCCTCCCACGGACACACTTTGCCAGCGGGTTCTTCCAAACGCTTAGGAAGAAGGGCCATGTCCAAACTCACTACCAAAACTTGAGCACCAGGAGAAGGGAAAATTAAAGTCCAATATACTTCATGAACATAGATGCAGACGTACTGGCCAAAACACCTAACGCAGCCAGCCAACCGGGGTACGAACGAGTCCGTGGAAAGAATCAGAAGAAAAGCAAGGCTGCTAAGAAAACAGTTGGAAAAGACACATCTAAGGAAATACCGTTACTCGAAATAGACAAAGATCTCTAAAAACACAATAAGAAAATGGAACAACCCAACTTAAAATGGGGCACAAGTTTGGGAGTCATGTCACCAAAGAAAATAAGGATTGGAGAAATGCAAATCAGAACCATGAGAAGCCGTGACTCGCCTGTCGCCTGTCGGAACGGCCCAAACGCACAGGGGCGGAAGGCGGGGCTCGGAGGAGGGCGGGACCCAGGCCCGGCGGGGCTCGGAGGAGGGCGGGACCCAGGCCCGGCGGGGCTCGGAGGAGGGCGGGACCCAGGCCCCGCCTCGCTGCTCGCAGCAGGTGGCTCCGCAGCATGTGTTTACCCAGCGGAGCTGGAACCCCCTGTTCACACAGAAGCTTGTGCTCACATGTCTATGACAGCTTTATTCGCACAATTTGCTCAAAACCTGGGGCCAAACAAGACGTCCTTCAGGAGGTGAGCGGATGGATAAACACACGGTGCTCTATGAAAACAATGAGCTATTATTCAGCACTGAAAAAGGTGAGGTTCAATCAGGTACAGAGTGCGTGCCTGGAGTCCCAGCACCTGGGATGCTGAGGCAGGAGGATGGCTTGAGCCCCGAAGGTCAAGGACAGCAGGCAGCATGACAAGACCCTATCTCAGAAAAACAGTGTGGGGAAGGAAATAAGTTACGAAGATTTGAAAAACGTAAAAGAAATATACATATTCCTAGAGGAAGCCCGTTCCAAAAGGCTGCGTGATCCCAGCTACGTGAGCTTCTGGAAAAGGCACACTTGTGGAGCTGGTGCAAAGGGCTGAGGTGCCCAGGCGTGGTGGGAGGGCGGTGTGTTAAACAGCCCCTGTGGCGCACAGAGTGCTCAGCACCCACAGCGCAAAGGAGCAGGGTGTCCTTGGCTCACGGTCTCAGGCGCCAGGGGCTACGCTTGCTGCTCCAAGCAGAGCGTCGTGGCTGGAGAGCGCGGCGAGGAAAGCCACCCCCACGCGGGGTTCGGAGGCAGAGGCAGGACACGCCCGCCCGAGAGCAGGGCCAGGCCAGAGAGGGCAGCGAGGCCCCCCCACGACCTGCGCAGCTCCCGGGCCAGCCCAGTGGGCAGCGGACTCAGCCATGCCGGGAGCGGCTGGGGCGCAGGGGCCTCCCGGGCGGACGAGCTCTTCCACGAGGGAGGAACGGGAGCACATCAGCAGCTCTCGCGCCGCCCAGTACGCACGAGCCGAGCGCGGCCCTCACGTGGACTGCGGACACCTGACAGCAGTGCCCGTGTGGCCCACGGGCAGGACGGGTGCCCACTCCGGTGCAGGCAGCCGTGCTGGGTGGAGGGAAAGGAAACTCCGCACATCCTCCGCAGGGCCTTGCGAGCCACAACTGCTCCTAGAAACCTTGGGTCTGTCTTTTAAGAAATTCAGCACACCTGGGCCAGAGATTTAGCCCAGTGGTTCCGGCGCCTGCCTCGCAAGCGCAAGGTCCTGAGTTCGATCCTGGTGACCACATACAATGCTGGGCGTGGAGACTCACAACCACCAGCCATCAGTACCACACACCACAGTGCCGGGCGTGGTGGCTCATGCCTGTCATCCCAGCACTCGGGAGGCAGAGGCAGGAGGATTGCTGAGTTCCAGGCTCGCCTGGGCTACATAGTGAGCTCAGGGCCAGCCTGAACTACAAAGCGAGACCCTGTTTTAAAAAAAAAAAAAAATATTCAGCACACCATGGCCAAGTGCAGTTCATGCCAGGAATTCCACAATGATTTAACAAGATCATTATAATTTACCACCTTCACTAAAAGCCACAGAGCCGTCTCAGCATATAAAACAGCTTCATAAAACTCAGACCTCATTGGGCGTGGTGGTGACACCTGTAACCCCAGCATTCAGGAAGGCTGAGGGCAGGAGACCAGCCAGAGGGTCACAGTGAGCTCAGGGCCAGCCTGAGCCACAAAGCGAGACCCTGTCTCAAACACGGAAGACACCGCCAGACCTTCTGAATTTCCTCTGCTGCACCTCCCACAAGGCTTGGCGTGTTGTTTCTGCTCTTCACACAGAGCTTCAGTGATGCCACACCCTGGTTTTGATTTGAGTTTTCCTAATGACTAGTGATATTAAGCATATTTCCCTTTCCCTGACTCAATCGTCACACATTTTAGACATGGCTATTTTCATATTATGTCGTTATAATTTTTTAGGGGAGGGGGACAGGGTCTCACTTTGTGTGTATATATATATATATAGGCATGGTGGTATACACTTATAATTCTAGCACTCAGGAGACTGAGGCAGAAGGATCATGAGTTTGAGGCCAATTGGGCAACATAGCAAGACCCTGTCTCACAACAGAACACATATGTGCACATATGTGTTATTTGCAAAGTAACACATATATGCGTTATTTGCAAATAGCTTATGCTTCCATTTTCTTCACAGTTTCTTTCAATAAGTAAAAGAACTATGATCCATCAATTTTTTTTTTTTTTGAGACAGGGTCTTGCTTTGTAGTTCAGGCTGGCTCTGAGCTCACTATGTAGTCCAGGCAAGCCTCGAACTCAGCAATCCTCCTGTCTCTGCCTCCCAAGTGCTGGGATGACAGGCGTGAGCCACCACGCCCGGCACTGTGGTACGTGGTATTGATTGGTGGTGGGCGTGAGTCTCCACGCCCAGCATTGTATGTGGTTACCGGGATCGAACTCAGGACCTTGCGCTCGCAAGGCAGGTGCTGGAACCACTGAGCTAACCCTCCGGCCCAATCCATCAATTTTTTTAAATGTTGTGGATTGACTTTTGGTGTTGTGACTGAGAAATCTCTGCCTAACTGTGACCACAAACATCTCCCACCCTGACTTCTAGAAGTTCCACGATTTCAGGTTTTCCCTCCGTGGTCTGTTTCTAGATGGTGTCCACACATGGTCTGAGGTAGGGACCAGCATTCTTCGCTGGTCAACGTGTGGGTTTCTAACTGGGCCATTTGTTGGTCTTTCCCGCTGAACCACCTTTGCACCTGTATAGAGGTCAGTTGTCCGTGCAGGTGAAGCTGGATGTGGGGGTCCAGCTCTGGGCGGCCGGTCTGCTCTGTCTGTTCGCCTGGGTGCCCGTGCCACACCTTCTGGACTCTGTATCCCAAGGAAGCCTTTAAGTCAGGTGCTGTTGGGCTTCCGAGTCTGTTCTGCTTTTCTTCCTTTCTCTCTTTGTGAGATGTTTTGGTTATTTTATACCCTTTGCATTTTGTTTTGAATATTCAAATCAGGTTGTTAATTTCTGCTTCAGAATAAAAGCCTGTTGGGCTTTGTATTGGTATTCCATTAAAACTGAAGGTGACTTGGGGGAGAATTTAGTTCTGACCCATGAATGGGGCCTCCCTCTCCTTTTATTGAAGTCTTCAATTGCTCTCAGCAATTTTTACAAGGCTTCTATATCTTTTGTCAAGTTTATCTCTAAGTGTATCTGATGTTGTAAGTGATGTTCTTGGATTTCAGTTTCCAGTTATTTGGCCCCAGAGTATAGAAACCACAGTTGGTTTTTGTGTCAGCTTTTGTATTGTGTAACTTTGCTAAACTTGCCAGTTTTTGTAGCTGTTTTGATTATGCCATGGGCTATTCAATGAGGATCATGGCATTACCTGCAAATAAGGGCAGTTTTACTTCTTCAGAACACTCATTCGTCACACATGGAAGGGGCGTGGGCGGCATGGACGTCGCTGTCTAGTCCCCGCTCTGGGTCAGGCTCCAGTCTTTCTTCACTGAGGACTGTGTTACCTGCAGGTGGGCATTCACCCTTCATCACATCACAGAAGCTCCCTTCCTGGGTGGTTAGCTGAGAATTTTGATCAGGAGCGGAAGTGAGATATCATAAAATGCTTTTTCTGCAGCTATTAAGATGTAATGGAGGGGCTGGAGATTTAGCTCAGTGGTTCCGGCGCCTGCCTAGCAAATTCAAGGTCCTGAGTTCAGTCCTGGTAATCACATACAACAATGCTGGGCATGGTGACTCACGCCCACCAGCAATAGGACCGCACACCACAGCGCCAGGCATGGTGGCTCACGCCTGTCATCCCAGCAGTCAGGAGGCAGAGGCAGGAGGATTGCTGAGTTCCAGGCTTGCCTGGGCTACACAGTGAGCTCAGAGCCAGCCTGAACTACCAAAGTGAGATCTTGTCTCAAAAAAAAAAGATGTAATGATTTTCCATTTTAGACTATTATTATGGAGAATTATCCTATAGCCAGCACTCCTAGGATAAAGTTGGCCATGATTTCGTATATTTTGGATACCTATTTTAGATTCAATTGGCCTCTATTTTTGTTAAGAATTTCTGCATCTGGGGCCGGAGCGTTGGCGCAGTGGTTCCGGCGCCTGCCTCACAAGTGCAAGGACCTGAGTTTGATCCCCGGTAACCACATATAATGCTGGGCGTGGAGACACACCCACCAACAATCAACACCGCATACCACAATGCTGGACGTGGTGGCTCACGCCTGTCATCCCAGCACTCGGGAGGCAGAGACAGGAGGATTGCTGAGTTCGCAGCGGCTTGCCTGGGCACCATAGTGAGCTCAGGGCCAGCCAGAACTACAAAGCGAGACCCTGTCTCAAAAAAAAAAAAAAGAATTTCTGCATCTGTCCCAGCATAGTAGAGCACACCTGTAATCCCAGCTATTTGAAAGACTGAGGCAGAAAGATCACGAGTTTGAGGCCAACCTGAGGCAACTTAACTATATCATGTATCAAAATTTAAAAATAAAAATAAAGCTCCTGGGGTGTAGCTTAGTGGTAGAGCAGCCCTGGGTCCAATCCCGGTGCCAGAGGGGGGCGATTTCTGCACTTGTGTCGCAAGGTTTGTCATTTTCTCATAATTCTTGTCTGTTTATGCCAAGCTCCTCCTGATGTTCCGATGGCCCTCCTGTGCTGGGCTCTGCTGTGATGTCGCCTCTCCCATCACCAGCGTCTGCCGGGCAGGGACTCCGCGCTCCGCGCAGCCCCTGAGCAGCGTCTGTGGCCTGGCTCTCTCCGTGCCGCAGCGCCCGCACGCCCTCCCTGCGTGCGGGGGAGCCGCCCTGGAGACAGGCACTCTGCCTGGCCTGCAGGGAGCTGGCTTCCCCTGGGCTCCCAGCCGCGTGGCTCTGGGGGCACAGGGTCTGCTCCCCGTGTGCGGCTTGGTGCTGTTTCTCTCCCTCGCGGTGACCCCTTCCTCGGTGTCAGGCAGCGCCTGTGCCCGGGCAGCCGAGGCCGAAGTGGATTCTCAGGGGCCCTCTGCCCTTCCCGGTCCTGGGCCAGGCCGTGTGCCACTGCCCGGTTCCCAGCCGCGTGAGGGTGAGTTTGGGCCTGCCACCCTAGAGCACCATGTTTCTATGGACATTATCACCGCGTATTAGTGGTACACAATGCTGGGACTCACCATACCGTCCCCATAAGCGTGCACACCATCCTTTGATCACATCCATCGCCCTTGGGAAGCAGCATATTTAATGGTGAAATTAAAACGCTTTCCCTCTGCCTCTGAGAATAAGAACAGGGCAGCTGTCACTGCCACTTCCACGGGACACCGGGAGCCCAGTCAGGGA
The DNA here is from genome assembly GCA_004025085.1 of Thryonomys swinderianus. Classification (NCBI taxonomy): domain Eukaryota; kingdom Metazoa; phylum Chordata; class Mammalia; order Rodentia; family Thryonomyidae; genus Thryonomys; species Thryonomys swinderianus. The sequence continues at coordinate 10,636 of PVIC010009214.1, read as the reverse complement.
AGGAGGGTCGCCGAAGCCCAGAGCTGGGTGCAGCAAATAACTGGCTTCTTCCAGGCCTGAGTCTGTATGGAGGAAGAGCCCACAGAAAACAGTAGGAATTAGTATGTATATTTGGCAAGATCATGGGCTACGAGGAAATATTTATGAACGGTTGCATTTCCTGATTCTTACAACAAAAATTCCTCAATAGGATATGAAAACCGCTAGGATAGGGAAGAGAGCGGCCAGCGTGACGCACAGCCACAGCATCTGTGCCCCCAGCGATGGCCGAGCGCCGTCAGGCGGCACCCAGCCCAGCGCACGCCTCGAGCTCTGCCTCTCCTGCGCCAGTCTCCCTCGAGACCCACTAAACAAAGCCCAGAAGGCCATGGGTCTGTGCGGGCGAGGCTGGACCACACACCCAGGCACGCGAGCCGCGGCTCGCACCAGCCCTCGGGAGACGCGGCACCAGCGGCCAGCGCAGGGGCTCCGCGGGGGCTCAGGCCCCAGCATTGGGAATCTGCCCGGCCCGGCAGCCACAAGAGCTGGGCGCCCTGTCACTCCTGGCGCTGCTGAAGAGACGCGAACGGTTGTCCCCAGAGCACCGGCCCCGGCGCAGCTTTCTCCACAGCCACCGCGTGGCTCGGCTTGGGGGACACGGCCACGGGCCCAGCCACCCCGGGGAGCCACAGAAGGAGCCGGGCCGGAGCACACAGCCCTGTGCGAATCTGTGGGCGCTGCACTGCTGGTCACAGGAGCGGGAGCAGCTACTGGGTGGGGACCGGCAGCGGGCTGTTGAGAACGGGGCGTCCACGGAGGGCCAGGCAGCAGGTGCACGGGGCTTGAACACCTCTGGTCTCTGCCCTGCTCCGTAGGTCACCCGGGCCTCAGGGGACAATTGACAGTGTAAGACGGCGTCTGAGCCCAAGTATTCACTGCCTCGCTACTTTAACATGAGGGGAAGTTTCTGCGAGAGGTGCAGGAAACTTGAGCTCAGACGGCCGGGCAGTGACTCTGCCCTGAGGCCGGCACGCTGCCGCAGAGCTGGGTCCTCAGAGCGGTGGAAATGGGGTCTCCCAGGCTGTCTGAGGGGCAGCTGTCCCAGCACGGGACGGAGGCTGTGGGCATCTGTCTGCTGTTTCTATAACAAAATACTCAAAGCCGTGTACTTACAGAATTTTACTGAGCTCAAGTTTGGGAGCTGAAAGTCCACAGTCCAGCACCCACTGCTCAGATTTGGGGGCTCCTCCCCGGATGGTGAGACACCGACCGGGCGCAGAGGTGATACCCAGACCGCTTCTCTGGAGCGCTGCTCCCCGGGAGAGGGTACTCGACGCCCCACGGCCTCCTCACCCGCCTCGGGACCCACCTGCCGGACCCCAGCCCTCCACAGGCCGTGGTGGCGGGCCGCACCTGAGCCTCCAGGGCCAGACTCGCACGCTGAGCCCGGGCTCACTGCCCCGCCGGCAGCCGTGTGGACGCCTCTCCCCCGGACTCGTGCTGCAGGCTGAGAACCGCAGGCCTGTAAGCAGCGGGTCCCGGCAGACCCAGCATGGCCTCGGCACCCCGCCTGGTTCCTGGGGTCAGCCCGGCACCGCAGGGACAAAGCTGACAGGCGCCCAGGGAAGTGTGCCCTGACGACGGCAGGAGCGACCCCGTGGTGGCCTGCGAGGGCCAGGTGCGTGGGTGACCCGAAGCCCCAACACACGCTGGGCACTGCCAGCCCCGTGGGCGGCTGGGCCACCAGGTCCACATGCTGCGGGCAGGAGGCCATGCAGCTCTGGCAGCGAGCTCCAGGCTGCTAGTGACGGTGCTCCCTGATTCCTTGGCAGAAAAGCGGATCTTGAGGAAACTGGGCTGACCGCTTGCAGTTGAGCAATTGCCCCCTCTGCCAGCCGGGCCCTCAGGAAGCCAGCTTAGTCCGGGGCGCTGAGCCCAAGGGGAGCCTTGGGCGCCAGGCCCCCTAGCACACGGGTGGGCACGCTCCAGGCAGCTCCATGAGCAGGGACCTCTTGTGGGCCAAGCCGCAAGGCAGCGTGTGTGCACAGTGAGTGCCCACTGCGGTGCCCCTCATGCAGACACAGAGTCTGCGCTGAACCCTGGGCACACAGCTATCCCAGGTGCCACGCTGCGTGTCAGGATGTGGCTTGGCGACAGAGGGTGGCACTGGGCTGGGGCAGCGTTGAGCGGGAGGACAGTGTGAGTCACCAGAGAGGCATGCACATGCCTGGGGTGCGGTCCGGAAGGCCAGTCCCCCTGGGTGCCAAGGTCAAGCCGGCCGGAAGGGCAGCGGACATCCTGAAGAATGTGGAGGAGTTTCCACATATTGTCGTCCACGTGAGAACCCACAGCCCGGAGGGAAGTGGACACCTCAGGCTGCTGGGGCCACTGAAGTCATCTGGGCAGATGGCCCTGGTGGGCAGCAGGACTCCCTGCGGACATTGAGGCCATGGGGCCCCAGTTCGTGAGGCCAAGGAGCCCTAAGTGCTGGGGCTTCGTGGGTCAGGCTTCAGCCTGATGGCCGTGAGCAGCCAGAGTGAGGCCCCTGGGACCCTGCAGGCCGGCCCAGCTTAGTCTGCATTTCCAGGGCTCCCTGCCCCTGAGATGGGCAGTGGGTACCAGACAGGGCCAGCTCAGCCCGGAGGACAGAGTTTCTCAGGCCTCCCTGGTCATGGCCCCCAGGGACCAGGTGCCCAGCTCCCTCCGCCAGGCACAGATGATGGGCTACGGGAGGACCGGGGTGGGACCCCTGGGCAGAGGGAGCGGAGGCAGAGGCAGCCTGGTGTCCTGGAGAGCAGGTCTGACCGCGGACCCGGGCCTGCGACGGGAAGCCCTGGGGAGCAGCTGAGAGGGGCAGTGGGCGGCCTGTGCCCTGGCCAAGGCTCCCGAGCCCGGCGGGAGGCGCCACGCAGGACTCCGCACCAGGGGAGAGCCCGGGCAGGACGGCAGCTCGTGGAGATGGTGGCCGCTCCGGGGACCCTGGACCTCTCGCTGCCCCAGAGCAGCTGCCAGCTGGCCGCCTCAGAGCTCGGCAGCGCTGGCTCCAGAGCAGGGGCCCCCTCGGCCCATGGCAACAGCTCCACGACCGAGGCAGGTGCGGGGTCAGGGAGCCGGCGGAGGGACACGGCTGGGGTACCGGGTCTGGCCCTCCCAGGGTGGCCAAGGCCGGCCCGGGCCGGAGGGTCGCAGGAGGGCTCAGAGGAGGAGGAGGGCGATTGCCAGCCGCCATGGCAGGGACAGCGTCCACCCGCCGGCCGCGTGGGAGGACCTGGCCAGGCCTGAGGCCACAGCAGTGGAGTGGGCACATGGCTCCCCAGAGCCGCCCTCAGGATGACCTCGGGACGCCCTCAGATACGAGCATCACCTGGCCCCAGCCAGCCTGCGAGGGTCCTCTGCCGCGGCCGCTCGGAGCCCAGGCCTGGGGTGGGCCGGTGCTCACGGGTTAGCGTCTCCCGTGCTTGCCTCTGTGTCCCCAGCCCGGCTGCACGGCCAGCCTGAGTGTGGAGCAGACAGCCTCGCTGCCCACGGCGGCCGGCCTGGGGTCCCTCCCGGGGGGCAGAAGAGGGCTGAGGAGGCCCAGGGCCGCGAGGACAGGGAGCCCAGCGCCTGGCCTGTGTCCCCCTCGGGCTGCAGGTTATGGGATGCAGCGGACCAGTCCAAGCTCCCGGGCCACAGCCGGCCAGCCGGGCCCTGCGGGTCCAGAGCTCACCTGCCCCTCCCCCGGCCAGACCAGCTGGACCCAAGCACACACGAGATGGCTGAGCCCATGTGTCCTCTAAGGAGCCTAGAGCGGCGCCCCGGGGGTGCCCCACGGGCTTGGTGCCCCTGGTCCCCCTGCCCTGCACTGGCTCGGACAGCGTGAGGACAGCCAATGTGCCGCTCAGCACATGTGGGTGGCAGCCCTGGCAGGGCCAGGGCCAGGCCTCCTGTGCAGCCCCTGAACAAGGCAGAGCACCTCTCCGCCGGACTGTGGCTGCCCAGAGCGCAGCCCCTCTGTGCAGGTGCCGTGGGATAGCCGTGCCCCTCTCGCCCCCTGGCCCGAGGCTGACCTTGCCCACAGCCACTGGGCGCCGCTGCCTGCTGGAGGTGCGCCAGTCCTGTGTGGGGTCCTGCCCCTCCCCCCCTCAGAGCCCGGCCAGGCCTCAGCCGCACCCTGACAAGTGGTGAACCTGCCTCTCCCTTCCCAGGACTCTGGGGGCCCCACTACCAACAGGGCACAGTGTGTGGCAGCAGCTGACTTCCCAGACTGCCATGGGGGCCTCGCCCGATATGCAGCCCGTGGTGTACTACGGGGCGCAAGGCCAAAGGACCAGGGCCCTGGCGGGAACCATGACCGGGGGAGGACACCCGGCCTTCTGTGCGGCGTGTGCCAGCATGCTGCAGGGGCCAGGCAGGTCCTGCACTGCTGGGCACGGACGCGGCCTGCTGGCCAATGATGCTGGGTGAGCAGGAGGACCCTGGGCCCCCTGGGCCGGAATCAGGCAGAGTGACCAGCAAGGAACATCAGGAGGACAGAGACGGGGTCCTGGCAGAGGCCAACGCCAGCCCTGCCCTGCCCCTGGCCTGGCACCGCCCAGCCCCAGAGCCTCAGACAGCAAGGACTGAACCCAGAATCCGTCCTCCTGAAGCAGGCTGGCTCTTCCGGAGGTTTCTGGGAGGCTCCCGTGTCCGGCTCTCTGGCCTGAGCCCCGGGCCTCTCACAAGGACCTTGTGTTCATCAGCGTTTGGATGCTACAAAGAAACACCCAAGGAGCCCAGCAGGCTGCTTGCGAAGAAAGCTGATTTATTTAGGTCACGGTTCGGGAAGGCCGAAGCTCGGGTTCACATGGCCTCTCCTCTGCCTCTGGTGAGGACACTGACAGCGGCCTCTGGCTAAAGGAGTGGGGCCAGGTTTGGCGAGCAGAGAGGAGCTGCTGGGCCAGCTCAGGGCCTCTGCAGCCCTTGTGGAACCTGGCCGGGCCCATGGTCCCCCGAGGAAGCGGCCCCACCGACACCAGGGCCTCCCCAGGACCCAGCACTTAAGGGCTCTACCCTGAGGACCAGGGTGCTGACACATGGCACCACCACAATGGCCCTGTGACAACCCAGGGCCACCTCTGCACTCCGGCATGGACGGTAGCATAGTCACATGAGGACGGGGACGCCCCGGGCCAGTCCTGAGTGGATGTGGGTGGAACAGGGCCTGCCAGCTCAGCTCTGGGGGCACCAGCAGGTACTGCGTGCTCCCTGCCAGGAGGATCTACACACGGATATCGGATGCCCAACTGGCAGTCTCTGCCAGATGGTCTGACAGGAGCGGAGAGGTGACATCGGAGACATTCTGAGCGTTAGCCGCGGTCCTCTGTGGCTCTGGGCACGTGGAAGAGGCCATACAAACAGGACCTCGGCCCCTAGCCACAGCACCAGGCTCTGTCAGTACCACGGGCCCTTCCCTCAGCCCGGAATAAGAGCCACACCAGCCTGCAGTCGCCAGGTGAGGACCGCGCGTTGCCGCTCCCGGGGCTGCGCAGCACTGGAGGAGTGACACAGACCCAGCCTGGCCGTGATCACAGGAGCTAGACGCGTGGCTGTGGCTTTGGCTGGGATGGCGGGTGGAGCCAGGAACATTCTTCCTGGTCATTGCGGAAACCCGGATAGCCCCAAACAGGCAGCACAGCGGGGACACAACAGGGGAACAGGGCAATCAGGAAAGAGGGCAGGGTCAGCGAGGGTGGGAAGCCAGGCCAGCTCACAGCTCAGACCCGACAGCACGCAGGCCCCCCTGGACACAGGGCCCCTCCCAGGTGAGGGGACCGTATTGTACCTTGTCCACAATGCAACCTGCGGCAGGAGGGCTCCGGGCGGCCGGTGCTGTGCGGGGGCCCGGCCTGCACCAGCCTGCCCTCCCCTGCACTCTGCGTTTGCTCGGCCGCCCCCGCGAGCCCACAGAGGCAGGCAGCGCTCTCCGGTGTTGTGCTGTCTGCAGAGACCGTGCTGTGGGGCCGCTGCCCCCAGCCTCCCGTCCCCTCGGTGGACCCTGGAGATGAGTCGGCTGTGACGAACGGTCCCCAGGGTTCCATCTTTGGTGTCCCTCGTGCACAGCACCAGTGGATGCTCCAGGGAAGGCAGAGCGCCCCGCCCAGGGTGCCACCCCTGCTGGAGCGGGCCGGGGGGGCCTGGGCACCGCCTTTGCTGTGCGTGAGGGCAGAGCCGACCTGTGCGGCCAGGGCCGAGCGGCCGCAGCCTGCTCCTCTGTGCTGGTCATGCGTCGCCGTGAGGCCGGAGAGCCGCGGGAGGGAGGGCCCTCGGCAGCACGGCCCAGGCCCGCCGGACCAGCAGCTCTGTCTCGGTGACTCCGCGCTTCTGTGTCTCCGGCGCCCCCGACAGCAGCAGCCCTGCCCCGGAAGCCCTACCGGAGCTCTCTGTCAGAGAGCTGGCCCTGGCGCACCCGCGGCTGCCACGACACGCCTGGGGCAGGTGCCGCGGAGGGACACGCATCCTGAGCTGGCGCGCGGGAGAGCTCAGCACCGCCGGTGGGGGACGTAGGAGGGTGTGGCGGGGAAGCCGCCCGCGGAGGGTCGGGCACTCTCTCCCGACGACCTCCTGCTCTGCCTCAGAGCTGGCAGCTCCTGCCAGGCCCGGCCTCTAGGCTCCGCCACGCCAGCGTGGCCACACAGGTGACGGCCTTGGGCCACACTGAAGCCATGGCAGTTCCCACACGCGACAGGATGCCACGCACTAATGAGCCCGTGTCCAGTGGCACAGAGTCCCGCGAGGCCGCCTGGTGCCATGCAGACAAACTGTGCCGGCACTAACCAGACGCGTGCAGGCACCAGTCAGCCCGCGCGCACAGCAGGGCCGGCAGCGGCCAACGCCTGCCCGTGTCCTCCCGCGACGACACTGGACATCAGCCCGTGGCCGGCCGTGCTCGCCGCCTGCCTTCCCGCAGTGTGAAGTGCTTTCCCGCCTGGGGATCAGTGAGGCTGAGCGTCTCCCACGCACCAGCGCTTTCTGTGCCACGCAGCAGGCAGAGAGCCAGGCGGAGCGGCTGCCTGTCAAGTGGGCCTGGCTGGCGACTGCCCGGCCCAGTGCAGACCTTCCCCTCATGCTTCATCATGAAGAAGACGTGCTATGTCACGCTCCTGCTGCTGCTAGGGAGGGAGCCGTGGGAGTTTGTGATCGTGAAGGATGAATGGCTTTAAATTTGGAACCAGCCCCTCACCTCTATATTAAACCAGTCGGACCTCGTAAAGTACACTTTTGTACACTGTGGTCTCTGGTCTTTGATTCTTTTTGTTTGAAAGGTTGTCGTTTTGTTTTACTTGTTATTGTTGTAGTAATAGGTTTGAACCCAGGCCCTTCGCTCTGAGCTCCATCTCTAGCCCCTTCTTTACTCTTTAAGACAAGACTCACCAGGTTGCTAAATGGCCCGGGCTGGGTTCCAACACAAGACCTTCCTGCCTCAGCCTCCTGGAGTGCTGGGATGACAGGCGTGCACCACCACACCAGGCTTGACCTGCGATTCTTCCTAGGGTGTCTGTATCTCCACGAGTACGTCAGACACAGCTTCCCCTTCTCAGGCCTCATAAATGAGAGTTTTTTCTTCTCTCTGCAACTTTGAGTGATATTTGAATTCTCTCTGCTTCAGGATTGGCTCGCTTCCTGTAAGGCTTCTTGGGCCTGATCCTTTCTTGTAATGGGTCTCCTAGAGCTGATTCTTACCAAAAAGTACAGGACTTCTTAGTTGTACGCGCCTTCTGGAACACTTTCGGCCACGGGTAACTTTCCCAGAACGTGTCTGTTTTCAGACACGCAGGTGTAAGGCCTGCATCTGCGGCCAGCTCATCCTTACTGATGCGAACTTTCCCCTCCCCCCTGATCTATTTTGAGACAAGGTCTTGCTAAGTTTCTGTGTTGCCCGTCAGATTTGTGACCTCCCTGCCTCAGCCTCCAAAACGCTGGGGGTCACAGGTGTACGCCATCTTACCTTTGCCTCTTCTATATCCCACAGAGCTGTCCCAATTTAACATCTTTTTAAATGACCAATATTTGACTGTGTTGGTCCTTTCTATTCCATTTTTGTTTTCTGCCTCGTTAATTTCCACTCTTATCTTTATAATTTCCTTCCTCTGCTGTCTTAGAGTTGTTTCCAGTGGAATTCTTCTGTCTTTAATTTCAGCTTCTCTTATTTTATGATGCAAACATTGAAGGCCATAAATTTTTCTTGCACTACTGTTCTCACTGTAACCCACCAGTTCTGATGGGTAGTACTTTCACTATGTTTTTTAGTTCTAATAATTCCCAAATGTCCATTATAGTCAGTTATTTGACTTGGAACTTCCTTAGAAGGCAGTTTCTCATTTCCAGGACTTTCGGCTCTGTAGTTACCTGTTTTGTTTTTTTGAGCAGTGTCTCACTTTGTAGTTCAGGCTGGCTCTGAGCTCACTGTGTAGCCCAGGCAAGCCTGGAACTCAGCAATCCTCCTGCCTCTGCCTCCCGAGTGCTGGGATGACAGGCGTGAGCCACCACGCCCGGCACTGTGGTATATGGTACTGATGGTTGGTGGGCGTGAGTCTCCACGCCCAGCATTGTATGTGGTTACCAGGATTAAACTCAGGACCTTGTGCTTGCGAGGCAGGTACTAGAATCACTGAGCTAAATCTCCAGCCCTCCGTGGTTATCTTTTTTTTTTTTTTGCTTTTTGGAGACAGGGTCTCGCTTTGTAGTTCAGGCTGGCCCTGAGCTCACTATGGTGCCCAGGCAAGCTGCCGCGAACTCAACAATCCTCCCGTCTCTGCCTCCCGAGTGCTGGGAGGACAGGCGTGAGCCACCACGCCCAGCATTATATGTGGTAACTGGGGATCGAACTCAGGTCCTTGCGCTTGCGAGGCAGGCGCCGGAACCACTGAGCTAACCCTCCGGCCCCCGTGGTTATCTTTTTAAAAATTATTTCTGACCTCACTGAACCTCTAGGTTGAGAAGCATGCTAAGTGTGTGCTTCTTGGGCAGGGCAGGCTCTTCAGCAGAGGTCGGTGCAGTGGCCCAGATCTCACCCTCTCTAGCACCAACCTGACACAGCACACTAGGCTGCTGGGCAGCCTGGTGCTCAGCCTCTGTGTCCTGTCCAACCCTGACCCTGCTTGATTCTTTCAAGGCCGGGACTGTGTGGCGCAGCCTGAGCCAGCTTTCTGCATTCTTTGCCAGTGTTTTCTCGGACGACCACAGACAGGGCAGACGGGCACACTTGTCTGAGTTCTTAGACCCTTCTGTTGGGTGGGATCTGTTAGGATCCCTCAGACTCCAGGGCGGCCCCCTGCAGGGAGCCCAATCAGCCGACAGCACTGTGTTTCTGCAGCACTGCGTCCGCGGTTCCTGCATTTTAACCCATCGGTTCGTCCACGTGCGCTGACGGGCACCAACACAATTTGGGTTTCGTCGCTCCATCCTAGTGTGTGCTTTCTATTTGTTCCACTTCGTCTATTTCCAGCCTTCTTTATTATGTTCTTTTAGCTTTTTACCTCCACTTTGTTTTCTGTTTCCGAGTTTAAAAGTTATAAATTCTGCTTCTGTTCCTTTCCACAGTGTGCTAGAACGAACTGCTGGTGCGCAGGTGAGTTCACGGTATCGAACGGCGCAGCGCAGGCTCTTGGGTGGGTCTCGCTTTCTCAACTCACCTGTTATTTCCCAGCATCCAACACTGTGTGTCTTCTTCACGTGTGCTGTGTGGCCTCTTGTGCACTGTGGTCATGAGCGCACATGCATCGCGTGACAGGCCTTCGCTGGAGCACAAGCAAGTGCCTTCCTGCGGGCCGTTTCCCTTCACTGGGCCGCCTTCCCTGAAGCTCCACTTCTGTCCGGGTGCGGCTGCCTCGGACCCGGGAAGGTGTCCGTCCTTGCCACCCTGTTCCCTTGGGAGCACTGCCAGCACCCTTCGGGCTGCTGTTCCGTGGTCACCCTTTTACTTGGTTTCTGTGCATTTACCTTATTTACCAGCTTTTGTCTGTTTTTATTTTTATTGTTTGTTCATTATCTAAGTGTACACTTATCACCACAAAGTATTCACTTTATTGCTTTATTTTTCTTGCTTACTTTTTTTTTTGAAACAGGGTCTTGCTTTGTAGTTCAGGCCGGCCCTAAACTCACTATGTAGCCCAGGTAAACCTTGAACTCAGCAATCTGCCTGTCTCCACCTCCTGAGTGCTGGGATGACAGGCTTGAGCCACCACGCCCGGCTTTTCTTGCTTTTTTATGGTAAAATATACATAGTGTAAATGCCGGGCGTGGTGGCTCACGCCTGTCATCCCAGCACTCGGGAGGCAGAGACAGGCAGATTGCTGAGTTTGAGGCTTGCCTGGGCACCATAGTGAGCTCAGGGCCGGCCTGAACTACAAAGCGAGACCCTGTCTCAAAAAAAAATTTTTAAAAACAAACAAAATAGGGGCTGGAGGGTTAGCTCAGTGGTTCCGGCGCCTGCCTCGCAAGCACAAGGTCCTGAGTTTGATCCCCCGTAACCACATATAATGCTGGGCGTGGAGACTCACGCCCACCAACAATCAACAGCGCATACCACAATGCCGGACGTGGTGGCTCACGCCTGTAATCCCAGCACTCGGGAGGCAGAGACAGGAGGATTGCTGAGTTCACGGCAGCTTGCCTGGGCACCATAGTGAGCTCAGGG